>PVJN01002755.1:0-52155 GCA_004026805.1 Lasiurus borealis | reverse complement strand
TGCAATGCAAGACAGACGGGAGTGGCAAGAAATATTCAACGTGATGAATAGCAAGAACCTACAACCAAGAATAATCTATCCAGCAAAGCTAACATTCAAAATTGAAGGGCTGATAAAGACCTTCACAGATAAGAAAAAGCTAAAGGAGTTCATCAACTCCAAACCAGTGTTATTTGAAATGCTGAAGGGTACTCTTTTAGAAGAGGAAGAAGAAAAAGGTAAAGGCCAAAAAATTATGAACAACAAATACGTATCTATCAACAAGTGAATCTAAAAATTAAGTGAATTAAAAAATTTGATCAACAGAATAAACTGGTGAATATAATAGAATCAGGAGCACAGAAAGGGAGTGGACTGATAATTCTCAGGGGGAAAGGGGTGAGGGGTGTACAGGGAGAGGCTGGACAAAAATCATACACCTATGGATGAGGTCAATGGGAGGGAGCTAAGGGCAGAGGGAGGGGTGGGAGCTGGGTGAAGGGGTGCTATGGAGGGGAAAAAAGAGAAACAAATGTAATAATCTGAATAATAAAGATTTAATTTAAAATATATATATATATAAATAATTGGTATGTGAGCACATGAAAAGTGCCAGAAATCAGGGAAATGCAAACTATGCCACAGTGAGATGCTACTTCATTCCTTCTATGGCTCACACATCAAATGTTGACTATGTACATGCTGGGAGGTAGAACTCACACTGCTGGTAGGATGCTCAGAAGTTCAACCGCTTTAGAAAGATCAACTCACATCTATTCAGTTCTTCACTCCGAGAAATCCACCAAGAGCAATGGCAGTCAAACTCACACACATGTCCCGAGCAGCTTTATCTGTAAGAGCCAATAAATTACTATCTGACTCCACTTACATAAAGTTCTAGAAAGATACAGACTCACCTCCTCTACCTGGGGGTACGACTAGGGTGGAAACAAAGGGAAGAATTATGAGTCACCAGGAAGTTTTGGGGGTGATGGAGATGCTTGCTGTCTTGATTTCAGTGATTGTTTCAGGGATGTGTACATAGGTCAAGACTCATCAAATTGTACATTTAAATATGTGCATTTTGTTATACGTCGATTATACCTCAAGTAACCTGCAAAACGAAACACAGTTATTCAGAAAAAGAAATGCAAGCATGGCTTAGCTCTGAATAGCACAAATCATCAAATAATGTAAACACTGAATTTTCTTAAAAATATAATTATGCTGAGGCGATGGGAAATGTATGGCTGTGTAAAATGGGTAGATGGGGGCGTCCTCCACGGTGGGGTTCAGCAGGTAAAGTCTAAGGCTGAAAAAATGCTGGTTAGACACATGGAGGGAAGTATGCCATGAATCAGTTCAAAGTGGCTGTCTCTGAGGAAGGGGGTCACAGATTACTGGTCTTAACACATATGGGAGGAACTGTCTGAACCATGTTAAGGTATAACTTTAATATACATAAAAACTTGTAGGGCACTATCAGAGCCTCAAAGTCACAACCTCAGTCTGTCCGGTTGGGAAGCGGCTCTGTGTGCCCCACCCCGGGCTCAGACAGGAAACAGAATTTTCCATGTGGTTGTGGGTCTCTCGGTCACAGTCTTCAAGTTTGTGGGTGGAGGCTGTGTAAGCACACCAGACAGCTTTTGCTCTAAAGAGCTCCAGTGGTTCATCTTTTGGGGACACAAATGTTGGAATTGGCGTGTTTAAAGTTGCTTAAATTGAGGAATGCCTGAACTCTGAATTTTTCTCATGATAAGAACCCAAAATAAATACACATATTTGAGCAAATGTGATGCTTTGAAGATAATTCACCTTCTTTTCTCCAAGCCATATGGGAAAGGGGGGAGTAGAGACCTGATGACCTAGTAAGTCTGTGCTTTTTGTTACTTCTCCAGGTAGCCACTTCTTTCATCGAAGCTCTCTGTCCCCTCGGAGCCTGGTGTATGAAAGTGAACTCTCCACACTCGAACCTTCTTTGGACATGTATGATGAGAACAAAACCTGATTTTTAAAAGAGGGGCCGTTGGGGGTCACCTCTTCTGCGATTTGATTTATGATCACCTTTCTTGTTTCATATTCTTCTGTCAGCGTCTGTTTTGGAAGAATGGCAGCGCTTTCCAAGCTCAGGTTGGGGCTCAGGGTTAAATTGCAAAATTCCCCCTGGTGAGGCTTTGAGAATAGCCTTATTTCCCAGGTGACCTGGTGGCACCCAAAACCCACCCAAAGCTGGCCACTGACCACGGGCCCTGACAAGCCTGGTTGTTTGCAGAAGAGGCAGCCCAGGGTGAATGGTGCATCATAAACGTATGTCTGGAATAGACACATGCTATCTGTGTCAGGGTGATGCTGGTATTTTTAAACACCTTTGTGCTCCTCATTTATGATGTATTCTGATGCCCATGGGCGTGCTTCTTGCTGACATGGACGAGTTGCTGCTGCATGGCTCACTCTATATCTTTCTGTCTCTTAATCTACTTAAAAGGACTCTTTCTGAAGGTTCCTGAGAGAAAGCCTTACCTTTTGTCCCTTTTCTGAGACTGACCACCCAGAGCATCAGCACAGGCTGCAGGCAGGCTGTGCAGGACAGGCAGTCATCCACATCGTCACAGAGCATGACCTAAGGTGTTACGTGCTTATGTGACCACCGAACCCTGAAGGCTCTGTCCACAAGGCCTGTGACTTGTTTGCTTGGCAACCACTGAGGTGTGTGGGAAGTGGCATACAGCAGGCCAGCCTGGCAATCATCTCAGAGTGACAGCCAGTGGATGTCAAAATCAGAAAGGGTCTGCGTGATTTTGTTTAGATTGCATCGCCCCCTCGCTGGCAGACACGGGATAAGCATCTCGCTTCAGTCTTCACTGGTCCAACCCAGTGCTCTCTACCAGCCTTGGCAATGGCATGAAGGTGCGAGAGCTTCCAGAAGAAGATGTCGTGTATAGCGCAGATCTGGGACATGTGCCCTTCCTACACACCTGGGAGGACAAGTTAACATCACAAGAAACATGCATGAAACATGCATTTTAAGAGTAATCCCAATACGGAATCATGATGAGCAAATTTACGAAACAAATCTAGACATCCTTCTTGCTCAAGGATACACCCTAGTTCAGCCTGGTTCTCCTGGTGACAGCCACGAAGAGGGGTCAGAGCCCTCCCATCTTTTTACAAGAAAGGGCCTCCAGTCTCATATGCCGAGAGTTAGACCAGCAGCAGACAGAACATGTCCCCATGCTGCTCTTCTCATGGACCTGTCAGACAGGGGTTTGAGGGGACACTTGCCCTTTCCCGCATGCACCAGCTTCTTTTTCACAGCGTCTCTGCTTGCAATTTGTTGCTAAGATGCGGCAGACGGTAACACCCAGAGCAAAACCCCCACCAAACCAGGCTGAACCAGGCGGAGCAGCCTGAGGATCGCCGCCTCAGGGCAACCAGCAGCCTTTGGTTTTTCATCATTTGAGGTTGGAACAGTGCAGAGTTTTAAGGTCTTGGCAGGTTTTTCTTTTTCCCTTTAACCAAGGGCTTTGCTTGTTTCCTAGTTATAGTCATTGCACTATAAAAATATTTTTTTATAAAAAACAGTTTCAAGAAGCCCTGTTCATAGACAGGTTTGCCACTGACTGGCGAGAGACTGGAGTCCAGGCGCTTGAGCACCATCTGCAGAGACCCCAGACTCCGCCTGTCTTTGGGTTTGGTTCAGCTCTTCCTGAAGGAAAGGGCTGGTTCTGGCCATGCTGTCTGCACCACACCTGCTTTTCCGAACCATAACTCAGATCCCAGAGCAGCATTTTTTTTCCCACATGTGCCATCTCACAAAAGCAGTTAAGTTAAATTACATTACTTGGGGAGAAATTTAAAATTCAGGCTCCTAAAAATCCACTTCTTGATACCATGTTTGAATTTCTGGTAAATCTAGGGCACACGTTTCCTGCCGAATATCGGAGGACGTGTTTTTTAGGGAGTTCCCTGCAGCTAGTGCTTCAGACCCAGTTAGACCCTCTTTTCTGGAAATCGGAGCTGCTTTCCTTCTCAGCTCCCTGGTGCCCTGCGTCATCCAGGGGGACAGAGGCTTCTCCCAGCAGGCCATGTGCTTCAGGCGGAGCGAGGGTGGCACGATTGTCTCCAACAGCTGCCTCTATACTGGTGGCTGAGCTGAGGGAAACCTTCTGCCGAGCCACCCGGAGGGCCTGGCGGGATGGGGGTGGGCAGGAGGGCTGCCCAGGACAGGAGCTTTGGGAGAGCACAACTCCACACGAACACTCCTGCCCTGAGAAGCTCAGCTGGGAGCTTGGTGGCCAGGTGCACGTGGTTAGGGGTGTAAAGAGGTGCCTTTTCCACATCGTAAGAGCATCTCAGCTGTTGCAGATCTCACAGCATTGAGGATGTTACCGGGGAGTGTATGATAACCTCTTATCATTTAGGGGGTGCAGTGGGGGGTGAGTATTGGAAGATAGAGGGGGCAGAACAGTGACTTCCACCACAGACCTCCATTCCTACAGTGGCCTCCGCTGGCAGCAGACCCCAGGTGCATGTGGGCTGAGGTCTGGAGGCGCAGGAATTGGATTGTAGCAGTTAAAATGCAAATGCCTACAATTTGGTGATTTTTAACTTTCTAAGGGAAGAACTTCCCATAGCCCTTCTTTCCCGTTACTTCAGGCTCAGAGGAGAACTAGCTGGCCAGCTGGCCACAGGCGGAGGCCCCGATTGGGGCGCCCGTGGTGGGGCAGGCAGTGGGGCAGGGCGTGGGTTGTGCTAGTGGGCAGCATGTCTGCCCAGCACCGCCTGCCGCTGCCCCCTCAGAGGAACACCAATTCTATCACCAGGGGGTCAGCAGTACCTTGTAAACTCTGGTGAGCCCTACTTTTTTCAGAAAGGCTCCATCTCCCTGCCCCTCCTCAGGCCTGACTCAGAGAATGCCTAGGAGATAACCACCAGCCCCTCAAGCCTGCCACAGCCTGGCTTCCAAAGATGTGGATGTGCCTGGCCAGGTGGCTCAGATGGTTGGAGCGTCGTCCCATACACCAGAAGGTTGCGGTTCAACTCCCAGTTAGGGCACATACCTAGGTTGTGGGTTCAGTCCCTAGTTGGGGCACATACAGGAGTGTGGGACGCAATCCAATGTTTCACATCCCCCTCATGTCCAATTCTTTCCTTGATCTACATGTTAAACAAAACTGGTTTTAACTGGCCCTGTTGGTGTGTCCAGTGGTTAGAGCATCAACCTGCCCACAGAAAGGTCACAAGTTTGATTTGGTCAAGGGCATGTACCTGGGTTGCAGGTTCCATCTGTCAGAGCAGATGCAGGAGGCAACCGATTAATGTGTCTCTCACGTAGATGTTTCTCTCTCTCCCTCCTCCCTCCCACTCTCTCTATAAAAGATCAATTGAAAAAATATCCTCAGGTGATGATTAACAAAACCAAAACAAAGCAAAAAAACAAACAAACTGGTTTTAACGGAAGAAAAAATCAAAATATTGCCTTGCTGTTGACCTTTGTTATATATGCAGTGTTTCTGCTGTAAGCAAACAAGGAGGCAGTATTGATGTCAGATCATCTTGACAAGTGGCTGCTGCTCATAAATATCATGGAACAAAAACACTTGATGTCCAGAGGTGGGAGTTGGATGGAAGAAGGTAGGGTTATAAGGCTGATTTTGTCAACAGACCTTTATTTCGTTCTCTCTATGTGCCAAACTTAGACGCTCAGAGTCAGGTTAAACCCAGCGATGATGAAGATTTGGCTGTCATAGGACACCAGCACATTAACAGCCAATGGGGTTTTGGGACCAGATGAAATGAGGGATCGCCCAGGGCTCACATATGGGCATGGTGCAACATGGAGAGACCAGGAAGCACCTCAAAATGCAACACCCAGTGACGGCAAGCTGGGGGAGCTTGAGATGGCAGAGACTTACCTGGGATTTTCCCTCTCACACTTCACCCTAGTTCACCCATTTTTCTGTTTTCTTCGCTCTGACTTGGGGAAGAAAGAAGATATGTTATGACATGTGTCTCCTTGGGGCTTGTTGGTGTCGGATGCTAGCAGGAAGCTTTGCTGTAGAGAGAGCCTAAATCTCTGTTTAGAGAGAGAGCTGGCAACGGGGTGGGCTGGGTGGGCACTGCCATGCCTAGGGGCCGGGTCTGCCTTAAGCAGAAAACTTCCCAGTTGGGCCCAAGACCTGGATCTGACTTAAAATGGGAAAGGAGGGAGCCACAAGATTGAAGCGGAAGCCCAGGTTGCTAGTCTTGGTGGCTGGAGAGATGTTAGTAGAACCCAGGGCGAGCCCTGTGGGAGCTGGCAGGGCATCCAGGTGGCATGGGGATCCAGCACTGGGTCTCCAGCAGAAATTTGGGGAAGGAAGAGTTATCTGGGCTTGGCCCCTCTGCGCATCAGACACCTGGAAGTGTCACTTATACCTACCACAGGAGGAGTCTCCATCTCAGTGCAGCCCTCAGGTGCCCCCCCCCACTTTTTCACATACACACACACACACACACACACACACACACACACACACAGAGTATGCACACAGACACATGCACTCTCCTTCCCATAGACACCCTGGAGTTAGAATCCCACAGGGAATGTCTTCAGGCTCTGGTGTTCCCTTATTCCAGAAGATGCTGGAAGCCAGCGTGGGGCTCAGTTGCCTAGTGACACGCAAGCCAGGCATGGGTAAAGCCCCAGGAGGCCGACTGAGGTGCAGGCAGAAGGAGCTGCTGACAGCCACTGGTTTAGAAAAAGCACTGAGTGTGATTACCTGCTCAAGGCCTTATCCACTGCCTGAAACAACGCTTGGGATTCCATGCAGAAGGTGCTCCCTGCGCCACCATAAGTAAGGGCGACCACTGTGACACCCACCCGCCCAAGAGCAGTTGTTACAAGTGCTGCGTGTCTAGTTTCATTGGTAACTTGTCCCAAAGCCCACTGGGCCGAGGATGAGCGTGAGTGTGGTATCCTGTAATACCTGGGACGTGGTTGCGCTCCTGTCAGCAGGACTGGAAGGTGCCTTATGCAGTTTAGGCATGAAAACAGCAACCCAGGTGGAGACACATGTGTGGGGCCCTGCCTGCCTTCTGTCCTGACGTCTCCTGCAGAGGCCACCTGGCTGCCGGAGGCTTAGGTCCCAGTGGCAACACATCATGGCCAGAACCATCTCTTTCCCAGCCAGTGGCAACACATCAATCGGTTGCCTCCTGCATCACCTCTGAAGGCCTGGGAGAGGGGCCGGGAGCCCTCTGTAACCAGGGGTGCCCCTGGGTGTTGGACAGCTGGAGGTTTACCCTCTTTCCAAAGCGTGTCCTGGCAGATCCCAGGCCCCTTAGCTGGAAGGAAAGAGATGGGGTCCGCGGCAGTGCAGCCAGCTGAGAACAGTGCCCTGTGCTCTCAGGGCTGCAACCCGGGAGCCCTCGGGACCCCGCAGACAGGGGCATGTAAGCCTTGCTTCGGAAAGGACAACATGTCTGCACTAAGACCTGGTTCATGGTCCTGAGAGGCCCGGCAGGGGCCTAGCCCATGGCCTGGGACTTACCTGGGATTTTCCCTCTGAAGCTTCACCCTAGTTCACGCCATTTTCCATTTTCTTGGCCCTGACTTGGGAAAAAGGAAGATATTTCACAACAAATGAAAAACATCAACACTTTGAACTTCATACAGCTAGAGTGTTAACTTTCAGGACTCAGTGCTGCTGGAGTGCCAATCCTCGGTGCTGGGCCCTCCATCTTCCCGTGGACTCTCCCTCGGCCATGTAGCTGGAGAGATGCAGTTTCCCTGGGGAGATGTGAGGCTGGGTGGCAAGGCCTGGCTTTGTGGCTTGGAAGGACTGGCCCTCTCAGAAGCAGCGGGCCTACCACAGCACCGCTGGTGCAGAGGCAGCTGCTAGAGTGCCGGGCTGAGCCCAATGTGGCCCAGCTCAGCAGAAAGCGTCTTCTTGTGGAGAGCTGAGCGCTGGAGCATGTCCTGAGCACCTGCTCTCTGCTGCAGGGAGCCCTTTACCCAGGGACAGCACCCAGGGCCCTCAGTCTGTTTTAACGCTGGGCTGGAGCAGTTCCGTGCTCTCTAGTCCACGGTGGTCCTCCTGGGGTGCCAGTCATGGATGGCCCTTGATGCCCTCAGCAGCAGCAGTAATCACCCTCTCTCTCCAGAAATCTCAACAGCTACTGGCAACTATCGAGTTACAGATGATTGTTCTGAGCTATTTTTACAAGTTTAACCCAACACACGTAAACTCTAACTTGCATTCAGAATTATCCTTCATCCACATTTAAAGCCAGGTATATTTACACTGTGTGACATTAATCGACTTTTCTAGGGACTGAGAGGAATCAAGGCGAGATGTTTGTAAAAACAAAAAGTGGGCATGGGTAGGCGGGCACCAATGTCCAGGCCATTTTTTTCCTTAGATGAGTAAACTGTTTCCAAGAGGAAAGGCTGGCCACCTAGTGACTGCCAACATGCCCAATGGACCAGGTCACCAGATGTGGCCAGTGCCGGGGTCCCAGCTCCCTCCCTGGGTGCCCAGCCTGAGATGATACATGCCATCCTGGAGAGAAGCAAAGAGGCTACTGTGCCCATTCATAGTGCCCAGGCCTCGCTGCTGACCCCACTGGAGGAGTGATGCCCTGGGCCAGTGCTTGGGGCCAGATTCTGGTGTCTTAACTAAGAGTGGGAAGCAGGGGCTACCTGAGTGGCAGTGGCTCTAAGGAAACAACCAATTAGGTTACAGAAACAGGAACAGACACCAAGCTGGGAAATGCTGTTTGGAGTCCAGGGAACACCAGCTCCTGGTAAAGCAAACCTGGTCCTGTAGGAGAGAAGGAGTTGTCCAAACCCTAGGCCATATATGTCTCAATTGTTTTTGACCCTCAGTAGCTTTTGTACTCATCAAATGGTCAAGTTGCCCCTTTCATATTGGGGTAATTCAAGAGTTTCTCTTCCTCTGGGTTTCTGCTAACTATGCACAACATCTCAGAGAATGGCATACTATTTTTCTAACTACAACACAAATGATTTGGGTGGGGGAGGCTTGGATGTACCTAAATGGGGCAAATGGCTTAGCTGCTACCTTGAGTGATGAAAGGGAAATTAGACGCTTGAATTTTAACCCACCATTGGTTATCTTGTGCCAGAAAGAACATACATCAAAGATTCAAGAAGCAAAACTGATCATTAGCTTCCTATAGGGACTCACTGTAGGAGGAGTCCATCTTGTCTAGAACACACACACTTGCAAGTAGACTATGAGCTGCTTTCTTGGCACCAGGTCATATAAACCCTTTAAAATGTTCTGGACAACACAACTCCCAGGTCCATATGGTTGATGTAAGTATAACTAAGTAGTGAAAATTGTATGGTATATGTCTACATGCCAATAGTGTATACCTGTATATGGGATTTGCTAATATAACCATTTCAATAAAAACCTATTGAAAAAGCTGCTTTGTGGTAATACTGTTGGTGGTAACCTGTATCAATGAGGAGTCTTACAGAAAACCCAACCCAAACTGGCTTAAGCAAAAGGGGCTGCAGCAAGTGGTTCACAGGAGCTAACCTCCAGGGGACTGTTGTTACAGTGGTGTGGATGGTTCGGTCCTTGGATACAGGGCACGTCGCTGGCTTTGCTATCTCCAGATAAACTTCCAGCTCAGGCACAGATTGGTGGTAGCCCTCTGAGTAGTAGAGCTGATCTAATTCCCCCAGGAAGTAACCCAGGCAAGAATGGCATTTCCTTAAACTTGACAACTTGCTGGGAGACATGTGGTCATCACCAAATTGGCCACAGAAGTGGAATGTGCTGGTGCTCAGGGCAGCATGGGTTCCACTTCTGCCACTGTATTCAGCTTCACCCTGGAAGACGGTTTCAGAGTTCTGAGGTGTGGTTTCCCACAGCATCCACTTCTTTCTCTGCAGCATCTTGATTTTGCTGCAGATGTCCCATGCAGATAGCAAAGAGTGGGAGCCAGGAGGTCTGCTCATGAGTGCCACCTCTGCCACATACAAGATGAACTTGGCAGGATTTCTCCTGTCTGGCCTTTATTTTATCATCTCTCAAATAAGGGTCATAAAATACTCACTGTTAGGGTCACCAAAGGAGGAACACCCGAGGCCAAAAAGGGTAACGAATTATGAATTTATTAGGTTATCTGGATATCAGATGGGCTGAGCCCCCAAATGGCGCCAGCACCCAAAGACAGGGAGTCAGAGGTTTTTAAAGGACTCTAGATGGGCTTCTTCCGGGCAAAGAATTCTCTGTGCAGATCTGGATTCTGGGAAACTCCAGAGGGGAGAGAGAATAGTCTCAGCATGTGGAATGTGGTCTAAGCAAGTGGAATGTCCACTGTGAAGGGGGTATCCATTCATTTATTTGTTCAGACCTAACACCTCCCTCATCCAGTTAACATGTGAGGATTAGATTTCAAATAATTTAAGAAGTCTAGTATCCCAAAAACACAGATAACTCTTAACAACGCAACAATAAAAAGGCAACCTCATTTATTTATTTTATTTATTTTTATTTTTATTTTTTCAGAAAAATAATGTTGCTTTATTATGACATAGGAAAGACTACAAGTCATGATGGGAAGGAAGAGTCAAAACAGTTTCTCAAACAACACAGTACAATCATTGGAATATTTTCCCTAAAATTTTAATTTCTGGTAATAACAATCACTTCAATTATTAAAACACACACACACAGCCCTCCCTGGCAATTTTACACAGTCAAAGCATACACACCAAACCTAAACCACAAAAGGTCTGATATATAGTCCTGTGACATTCTAGCACCTGACAGGAGAGGGGCTGCATGGGCCAGAGGGAGGCCTGGCCACTTAATCCTCAGGCTGCCACTGGGCCAGGCTTGACCCCATTATCCCAGCATCTACACTGCTTGGAACTCACGTACACATCTGAAGAGGGAAAGTCCACCGTTTCACTGAGAAGTGCGGAGTGGCAGCCAACATTTCAGAAATTCCGGTTATTTTAAAGGCACTGATGGGAATTCAGGGGTCAGACCCACTTGGTAAGGATAGGAACGCCTACATAGAAACAACCATTTCCCTGAATTTAATAGCTGGATTGGGAACTTTAAAAAAGGAAATTTCGCCCTAATCCAGTGGTCAGCAAACCACAGCTCGCAAGCCACATGCAGCTCTTTGGCTGCTTGAGTGTGGCTCTTCCACAAAATACCATGACCTGGCGAGTCTATTTTGAAGAAGTGGTGTTAGAAGAACTTTAAAAAATTTGGTTCTCAAAAGAAATTTCAATCGTTATACTGTTGATATTGGCTCTGGCTCTGTTAACTAATGAGTTTGCCGACCACCACCAGTGCAGGCAGGGAGGGTGGAGGGAAGCACAGGCTGGGAAGGAGGCTGGCCAGACCACAGGTAATCTTCCAGAAACCCCAGGGCCAACACATCTGCTTTTTGCCCCCACTCTGCATTTATAACCTCTAGTCAAGCAAGGAGGACACAGCAGCAGATGCAGGAAAACTTCATGGCTCAGAACTCCACATGCCAATGTCAGTCAGTTTGCTGTGTTCATTATCTCTCCCCCAAAGCAATCTTCACAGCCGTATCTCTCTCTTTCAATCTCTCTCTCTCTCTCGCTCTCTCTCACACACACACACACACACACACACACACACACACCTCGAACACGTAGCCATTTCTAAAAATCTGTACCCATCCATACTTTTCTGAAAACAATTGCTATTTTAAAACATGCTTTAACTGAGACGGGTAACCCCATTTAAAATGGACAAAGGCCCTGGCCAGTTTGACTCAGTGATTAGCACATCAGCCCATGGACTAAAGGGTCATGGGTTCAATTTCTGATCTAGGGCATGTACCTCAGTTGCAGGTTCCATCCCCAGCCCCAGTTGGAGCATATGTGGGAGGCAACCAATCAATATGTCTCTCTTATATCAATGTTTCTCTCTCTCTCCCCTTCTCTCTCCCTTTCATTCTCTCTAAAAACAAATGGGAAAAATATCCTTGGGTGAGGATTCAAACAAAACAAAACAAAACAAAAACAAAACAAAACACAAAACACAAAACACAAAAAAAAAACAAAATAAATAAAATAAAATAAAATAAAGTAAAATAAAATAAAATAAAATAAGGCAAAGGATGTGAATAGACATTTCTCCAAAGAAACACAAATGACCATCAAATACACAAAAAGATTCCCCAGCCCGACCAGTGAGGCTCAGTGTGTGAGTGTCAGCCTATGAGCCAGGAGATCACGGTTCAATTCTGGTCAGGACATGTGCCTGGGTTTCAGGTTTGATCCTCAATTGGGGGTGTGCAGGAGGTAGGCAATCAATGATTCTCTCCCATCATTGATATTTCTATTTCTCTCCCTCCCTCTCCTTTCCTCTTTCTGAAATCAATAAAAACATATTAAAAAAAACAAAGATGCTCCATATCATAAGTCATTAGAGAACTGCAAACCTAAACCACATGAGGTGCCACTTCTGACTCACTAGGATGGCTATAATAACAAAGATAGGCAACAACAAATGTTGAAGAGATACAGAGAAACTGCAACCTTCACACATCACTGGTGCCAATGTGAAATGGCATGGATACTTTGAAAGACAGTTTGGTGGTTTCTCAAAAAGATAAACATGGCCTTGCTATATGATGGAACAATTCCACTGCTAGGGATATACCCAAGAGAACTGAAAACATATCTCCAGGAAAACTGGCACACAGCTGTTTTTGCATGATCATTCACAGTAGCCAAAAAAGGAAAACAACACAAATGTCCAACTGATGAACAGATCAACAAAATGTGGCCTATCCAGACAATGGGCTGTTATTCAGCCATAAAGCAGAATGAAGCACTGACATCCTATAGCATGGATGAACCTTGAACAGGTGATAGTAACTAAAAGAATTCTGACATAAAGGCCACATATTATGTGGTTTTATTTACATGAAATGTCCAGAGTGAGCAAATCTATAGGGATAGAAATGAGTTAAAGTTGCCAGGAGTAGAGGGAGGTGGAGAATGTGGAGTGACTATTAATGGCTAAGTGGTTTCTCTTTTGGAGGAATGAAAATGTTCTGGATTAAATAATGGTGATGGTTGTACAACTTTGTGAATATACTAATAGTCACTGAATTGTGCGATTTAAAAGGGTGAGTTTTAATGGCATGTGAATTATCTTTAATAATCTATACTAATGAAAGGGTAATATGCCATTTAGACCAGATAGCATGGACATCTTCCAGACATCCTTGTGGACAAAGCCACGGTGGTGGGGGCAAGGCAGAGGCGATTAGGCGTGATCAGGCAAGCAGGGGAGAGCAATTAGGGGCAATCAGGCAGGCAGGTAGAGTGGTTAGGGGCAATCAGGTAAGTGGTTTGGAACCAGTGGTTCCAGAATTCGAGAAGGTACAGGCTGGGCTGAGGAACCCCCCACCCCTTCTTTATAGTATCTTACAAAGAAAAGTTCTAAAAGATGGTCTCCAGGTCAGCAGCATCATCATTAGAACTTGTTAGAAATATAAATACTCAAGGTGGGGCCCAGCAATCTGTGTTTTAACAAGTACTGCAGGTGATTCTGATGCAGCACAAGTTTGAGATCCTTTGGAGTGAAGAAACCAAATAAGCCTCACCTCCTCTCCAGGTGTTAACAAGTACCTCCAAATTCTTGAGATCACAAGGACATCTTATCAGTTTAAGCTTCCAAGGTTTAAAGAAAACCAGCCTCTACATCTTGAATGTAGATTCAGAGTCAGGCAACATTTCAGAAGATTTTGATAGCTCTGACTGTCAACCATGAAACCATCTGTTTATATCGACATCTACCATATTCGATTATTGAATGCCAGTGATAGAACCCCAATTAGAAAATAACTTAAATTAAGCTTCCCAGAGTGATTCTGCCCTCCTCCCGGACCCTGGCAGACCAGGCCAGCAGGGTGATCCTGTCTCCCAGTTGGCCCAGGACATTCTGCATACTCACCCATTGCCCCAGACAGAGTTACCAGCTTCACTCCAGAGTCACTGTTGGGACTGTGAGGGGTCGACTCCTACAGGCCAGCACTGGAAACCCGCATCCCAGCGCCAGGTGCTGCCCGCTCGTGCTGTGCAGAAACCTCCGCTGCCCCAGGGCCACCCAGCCTCGGGGCTTCTTGAAACCCTATCCTCGGCTCCTAGAGGTCCTCTTAGTCTCAGGCTTGAGTGTCCAAATTCAGAGAATTATTACAATTGCCTAACGGCCAGTGCAGTTTGCCGACCTCTGACCTAACCCTTTCCAGCTGCCTTTTGCAATGTTAGTGTGTACTGCCCAATTAGCCAGAGTGTACCTCTAAACTCTCTTTCTTTACATTTCTCCCCCAAACCCTGGACAGGTTTTCTGCCTTCTGCACAACCAGTTCCTTTCGGTCTGTGTGCTCGGCCAACCCAGGCAGACCCCGTGACTGCGGGACAGGACCGTTCCTCGCCGACCGAGCTAAAGCGCTGGGGCCACAAGGGAGGGGAGCCGTACACCACGGAGCCGGCCGGCGTGGGGGCAGGTCCCTTGGGCGGGGCGGGGCCTTGGGACGGGGCGGGGCCTTGGGGCGGGGGACGGGGCCCGAGCGGGCAGTGCTTGAATGGGCGGGGCCTGCATGGACAGGACAGTCTGGGAAGAGCCGGCGCCGGGGTCCTCTGGTCAGGCCGCCCGCCAGGGGGCGCCGCTCGCCCCGCCCTCTCGCTCGGCCCCGAAGCGGCGGCGGCGGCGGCGCTTCCGCCTGGCGGGCCGGGCCGGGCCGGTGCGAGTGGCCCAAGATGTGGCTGGGCCCCGAGGAAGTGCTGGTGGCCAACGCGCTGTGGGTGACAGAACGGGCCAACCCCTTTTTCGTGCTGCAGCGGCGCCGGGGCCACGGCAGGGGCGGCGGCCTCACGGGTGAGAGGCGCGCAGCAGCTGGCGGGAAGGACGCGCCGGGTGGCGGGGCCGAACGACCTGCCTGGACAGGCCCGGATTCGGCGCGTCGCCGCGGACGCGCACGTCAGCGCGCGCAGCGGGTCCAGGCGCGAGACCGGGCCTGGCGGGACAGGAGGCGGGGGCCGGGGTTGTGGGGTGAGGGCTGCCAGCTGTGTGGAGCCGGCGAGGGGCGGAGTGAGGACGCGGCGCGGGAGGGGCGCGAGGCCCGGACGGGCGGGGGCGGGAGGGAGGCAGAGGCGTTGCATTAGGTGGCTGGTGGGGAGACCGGTCCACCGGGAAGGCTGACGGCGGCCTCTGCCGCACTCGGTGCTGGTAGCTTCCCGGGACTCAGCCGAAGTGGGTGCCGAAAGATCTCCCCGACCTCTTCCTTCGCCTCAGTTTCCCCAAGGGCTTCTGAGGGGCCAAGAGACACAGCACCCCTTTCCTTTTGCTTCCTTCATTCCCAGCTCACCAAAGAATTGCCCTTGAGGCAAGATCAGAGGTTCCGCGAGCTGCGGGCTGGCCTCGATCCTCATTCCTCCAGCTCCCCCTGCCCACCTTTCCTGATTTCTTGGCGCCATCGGAGCTGGAGACCAAACCTTTGCCACATGACCTGTATTCTGTGTTCTGGTGAGCTAGCCAGAGGGCGCCTGTGCGGATGCGGCATCTGCACTCACCCAGGATGAGGCTGGACCGGCAGGCAGTCCTGGAGTATGGCCTTTGCAGGCGCGGCCAGGGCAGAGGTGGGTCTGGGTCTGGCTCAGTCGGCCCAGTGCCTGTACGCAGATGCCCTGTTGTTACCTTGCAGGGCTGTGGGCCACAGTTGCCAGATCTTCCTGTTGATCTTGAGAATCTTCTCTAACATAGCCCTGTCAAACACAGAGGCTTCCCATTGGGAGCCCTCTGCTGCCAGCCTCACCTGGACTCACCGCCTAATGTGGAAGAGATTGTACCATTCCCAGAAAACTGTTCCTTCCTTGGCCTGGGCTCTCAGAAGCATGGGAACAGTGCTGGGCCTGCCTCCTGCCAGAATGCTCCTGGAGGTTGACGCAGCCCTTCTGGAGAGGCTGACAGTGGTCACCTTGGGAACTCCTGCAAACCCGTGTTGGAAATTGGGGTGCCAGTGCCCATATCTTTTATTGCAGTGAACAGTGTGTCAGATCACCTCGAACCTTGTTCTGTGCTGTATGTATCTGTAGGTGATCTTAGCAAATGGTTGGGTCCCTCTGGGCACCCTGGCTAGCTCACCAGAACACTATGTACTGGTCATTTGGCAAAGGCTTGGTCTACAGCTCCAATGGCACCTTCCTGCCCCGAGAAAGCCCTTACTACCTCATTTACCCCTTTGTGTCCCCCAAGACAGAGCACCCCAGGTCTCCCTAGGAAACCACTTCTTGAACTCCCCACTCTAGCTAGGTTTTGTGAGTCCTGCCATGGCCTTCCCTGAGCCACCATAGACACCATGGCCTCCTGAATGTGTCTCGGCAGGAAAAGAGCAATTAGTAATGTGATTTTAGTCCAACTGTCTTATAAACAGCTGCCAACCTGTATTTCTCAGCGAAGAGTCAATGGTCCATCCATTATAAAGCTTTCAGGTCTTGCCAACAGTATAAGAATGAAAATAACATTTCCAAGACCGGAAGAGAAATTCCAACAGGAATCATGAAAAAAAAAGTTTATAGCTTGAATATGCTATTTTAACTGCAATTTAGAAAAGCATTTTAGGACATTTCAAGTCCTAAACAAGTCATAAAACAAGTAAGAAATTACAGACTCCTGACTTGGATGTATATGAAGAGTACCTTCTTTTGTAATTGGTAATTTTATTTATTAAAGATTGGAAGGGAAAATATGGTTAAAATGGAAAAGGAAGTGAAAGTGTTAAATTTGAGTAATATTAATAGAAATTATTCTGACATCAACAGGAAAATGGTAACAAAATACTTTAAGATCATATCAAAAGCATGACTTCGTTAAAAGGAAAAAGTAAATTTTAAACAGGAACAATGAACAGATTTTTAGATAGCTTGATAATACAATTAATGAAGACTGAATCAAGTTAGACCTTTCCTCTGATTTGTTGGAGAAATAGTGATGTTAACAAAGGATATGTGTGATGAAAAGGAAAACTTGAAATGTCCTAAAATGCTTTGTGATGAGAAAAAAAAAAAAAAAAGATCCTGTTTTCCCAAATTGGATACTTCTAAAAATTTGCATGTCCTTTTCAGTCATGACTTTCAAGGCTGCAAAAAACTTCCTTAAACTTCCCACAGTAAAAATGATCCTGTGGCAGAGAAAAGTCTGTGTTATCCTCCTGTTGTAGATATGGGAAATGATGTTACTAAGTCATTGTCTTATGAAAAAAAAACATCAGAATACCCCAAAAATGTCGGGGGTGGAGTGGGAATGTATCTCAAGTGATGACAGGCGGTGAATAAAACACATTATATAATTTTTTTCTAGATTTTGTGGTATTATTTTTTTTAATTTGTAACTGTTGTATTTTGTCATTCTAAAGAAATATTTGTTTACAAACCTGGCTGTGTGGTTTTCTTGAAGAGGGTATTTCAGATTGATTAAGCTTTGGGCTTCATAAAACCTGCATGTGGATGCTCCTGACCTGAGCCTCAGCCCGGAGCTCAAAGCTGTGTGGTTTATTTGACAGGGCATCATGGATCTGTATAAAATAAATAATATGAATATGGGGAAGAGGCTGATGGTGCCCCTGCCTGCAGGTACATCTGCATCAGGAGGATAAGCAGCAGCTTCCAGGAAGAAGTGGGAGATTTTTTGGTAGGAATCAGACATGAGGAAAAGGGAGTCATTTGATGGAAAGGTGATGTGCTCAATTAGCTTCTCTGGGCCCTGTCCTGGGTCGGGCTCAGCTCTCAGTGCCACCCTCCCTCACTCTCCACTTCTCTCCCTGCTCTCAGGTCTTCTTGTGGGCACCCTGGACGTGGTATTGGACTCCAGTGCCCGCGTGGCCCCTTATCGAATCCTGCACCAGACCCAGGACTCACAGGTCTACTGGACAGTAGCTTGCGGTAGGAGAGCTGGATCAGGGGGTGCTGAGCAGGGCCTGCTCTGAGAGGGACCGGAAGGGAGGGGACACAGCTGGGTTCGTGGGTGGGTGTTGACCCCTAGGACCCAGCACTGCACCTCCCTCAGACAGCACAGCCTAGGCCAGTGTCCTGCTTAGGAAGGCAACTTTGCTGGTCACAGGCCTGGCACAGTGCTGAATCATCTGTGGCTGGGAATATGCACATACAGAGCAGCAAAAAATGCGAGTCACCCAACACAGATTCCCAGCTGAGGTGGAACAGGGGTTCTTCTGTGTTCTTGTGTCAGCTCTCAAATTGTAAACAAGTGTCCTTTTCATGGTCTAAATACCTTGTTTTTCCCATTTTTTTTCCTTCGCAATTTGCTGTTGACAGTGGCCCCAAGCGTAGTAATGAAGTGCTGTTCCCCAGGGTGAGGAGCCAGTGTACATGTTAGAGGAGCTTCCTGCAGGCCTGAGTCACAATGTGCTGACTGGAGTGCAATGTTAGGGAACTAACATGCAAAATTTTTGAACAAAAAAACACATAAAACAAGTTATGTATTGATCAGTTGATGAAAATGTGACCAGAGGCTTCATAGAACTTCGCTCTGTAGCTTGCTGGGAGCAGCTAGTGAATTCCGTATTCTGGGAGACTGTATGGGGCAGGACTACTGTAAGGAACAAGAATCGGTTGCACTTGTCACCCTCGACAGCTCTTTTTAACTGGTGTGCCGAAAGAACTTTCAAAGCATGAAATACCTGATATTTAGTCATGGGCACTGACCTCTTTTTCCTTAGATTGTCAAATAACATAAAATGACAACAGCCAACACGACAATAACCATCCAGTGTGAATGAATCTCAAAATTATACCTATTTTTTTGTCAGATCAGCAAAAAACATAACACTTTTTGGTGTGTCATAGAAGGTTTATGTGTGCCCTGTAAGGACACACACACACACTTTTCTAAGAGTCTGGGGAAATCCCCTTCCAGTGGGTGCCTGGCTGGGGTCACTCGGATAAAAGGCAGTGATAGCCAGCACTCAGAGGATGCTGCCTGCAGCCAGGCACTTCGGTGAACCTACCAACCACTCCAGAAAGTGGAACTTGGGTCTTCCCTATTTTGAAGATGAGGAAACTAGCCCAAAGGGGTTGAGTAACTTGCCCAGGGTCACACAGACTGCAATCCAAACCAAGGGTATCTGCTCATGTCCCTGTGCCAAAAACCTCTCTATGTGCTTGCAGCCACAGTGTCACTGTCCCCCAGGATAAAGGTTTTCCTTGGAGGCCTGAGAAAAGATAACAAGAGAGCTCACAGCTGAACCCCAGCTTCCGGAGAGGAGGGAGGTTAGGGCTGAAGGCACAGAGTGGACAGCAGCCAGCACAATCCCTCTTACCAGGTGGGCCCTGGCCTGGGTACCAGGCTAGCTGGTGTCTTCTTCCTCCCAGGAACCTGAACAGAGAGTGTCCTCCCCCTTTGTGTGAATGAGTAAAGGAAGGCTTAAAAGGCTGTTTGCCCAGGGTTACTCTGGACAGCCCGTAGGAGCCCTGCTCTCCTGGTTACTGAGCCTGAGTGGTGCACTGGGGGACTGGCTTGCCCGAAAGAGAGAGGGGCCTCCTGTGGGTGGGATTCCCTGAGCAGGTGAGTGGAGATTAGTGTGTGCCTGGGCTATGAGGAGATAACTTGCTCTCAGTGGCCCTCAAGATTCTCATCTGCCTCAGTGGTGTCCTTCCCAGAGAGCGAGTGGGGAGGGGTCAATGGCAGTGGAGCAGCTTCTCTGTGGGGAGAGGAGTGTGGCCAGGCTGTGTGGGAACCCCTTTGGTGGCAGTGGGGCCTAGTGCTGGAGAATGCAGACCATACAGGCTGACTTGTTCCCACTTTTACCAGCCCCCTGACCTCTGCCTGAGCCTCTCCCTTACGCCCATGCCCCACACCCAGCCCCTGCCCTTCAGCTCTCCCAAATCAGACCTGGTCGTGCTGACACTTATGGTGAGTCCCAGCTGCTCAGCTGGCCCTGAAGGAATTCCAGGGCTGTCTCCTGCCTTTCTGCCCTCCTCCTTCAGCTCACATCTGGCTGTCAGCCAGCCCGGACACTGGCAAGACCCGAAGTTCCCAACTCCACTTATCCTGAATGGTGTGGTTACAGCATCACCCTGTGTCCACCTAATTTTCTCCCACTCTGGATATCACCCCCTGTGGGAAACCTTCCCAGAATCCCCAGTCCCATGTACCCACTCTTCCTTCTTGCTCCTTGGGACCTGCCATGTCTCTGTCCACACTTCACACTGTATACTTGCTGGCTCTCCTAGATCAGCAACTCCTTGAGGACAAGGGGAAGCTCTGCAGCAGGGCAGCCTGGGTTAGAATCATGGTCTGGTCATTTCCCAGCTGTGTGACATTGGGCAGGGCAAGGAAAGGACTGAGTTTTGAGCTAGTGGAGGAAGAGTGTCCCAGGTGGAAAAGGATGGCATGACTTGGCTCACGCACCCAGCAACATGTCTGAGGTCCACAGCAATGCTAGACTTGTGGCTTAGCCAAGCTCCTCCATGCCACGAGATCAACTGAGCCATTTGGGCACTCGTGATCTATACACTGTCTGACCCCAGAACAGCTGAGAGGATAGAGGGCCTTCACTCCTCTTCTTATTCTTATATTCATTCACATAGAAAATCATTCCTAAGTACAAGCTCCATGCCTGGCACATGTCTGGGGCAGGGGAAACCAGGCCAAGTTGGCACTTGCCTCATCCTTTTGCTTCTCCCCTTTTCCCAGTTCCCTAATGGGAACAGAGAGCAGCTGCCCCACCCTGTGGGAATGGCATTAATCAACCTTTCTCAGTGTGTCCATTTGGGCTGGATCTGCAGTGCCCCCAGAGTCCCTCCCTGAAGAGGACAAGCGAAACCTCCTAGGCGAGGCAGATACGACAGACCAACTAGAAGCTGAAGGACTAGATGGGTGCTTGGAGGAGGCAAGAGCAGGGCTGGAGTGTGAGCTGGAAAGGGAAGGATGAGCATTGCAGGCAAAGGGCTGGGTGGGTACATCCCACCTCAGAGAGACAAGGGAACTGCAGGCCTGGCCTGCCCTGCCCAGCAGGTGACTGGCCAACTAGGGCGAGGAGCCCTGAAGGATGCTCCAGCTGCTGTCTGTGGACTCCTGAATTCTCAGGGGAGCTGCAGTCATTTATACTCAGACTAACTATGTCTGCTTAGTCACCTATGTATCAAAGGCCACATTAAGTTCTTTTATCTCAAAGAACAAACTTCAGAATTGAGCAAATTTGTAGATGTATAGACCATTTCTGGGAGAACACATAGGAAACTAGGGGTCATTCTTGTTCAGCTTTAGGGGAAAATGAAGGCTTTACTTTCCATATGATTGCAATTCTGCCTGAATCTTTTTTTTTTTTTTTTAGTTTTCATTTTCACCAAAACTACTTATGACTTTTGTTACCCTAGCTAATAAAAGAGTAATATGCAAATTGCCCATACCTCTGCTACACCCTCAAACCACACCCACCAGCCAATTAGGAGCTAGTATGTAAATTAACCCAAGCAAGATGCCTGTGGCCATGGAGAGAGCAAAATGCTTGAATTGCCCCTGGCAATGAGGAGGCCAAGCTTTCTGCACAACCTGGCAGGCCCAGGCCTCCAATCAAGGCTACAAAGTTTCAATTATAGAAGATAAATAAATCCCAACAAAAATGGCATCAGCTATGGAGCTGGAGAGAGCAGGCTTGAGTTGCCCCCACCAATAGAGCAAGCCAAGTTTCCCACAGCCCTGGCTTGCCTTGGCCTCTGCTTAAGGCAACAAAGTTTCAATTATAGAAGATAAATAAATCCCAACAAAAATGGCTATGGCCACAAAGCAAGCAGGAGACTTGGCTTCACTCAAGGCTACAAAGTTTCAATTATAGAAGATAAATAAATCCCAGATCCCAGGGCCTCTGGTTGGGACACCCTTCGGGGCAAACCAGCCAGCCCCTACCAGTACACCAGGCCTCTATCCTATCTAATCCTATCAAATGAAAGAATGATATGCAAATTGACCATCACTCCAACACACAAATTGGCTGCCCCCATGTGGTAAAGATGACTGCCCCCATGTAGACACAAGATGGCCACCACAAGATGTCCTGCAGGGGAGGGCAGTTGGGAGGGACCAGGTCTGCAAGGTAGGGTAATTGGAGGCAATCAAGCCTGCAGGGGAGAGCAGTTAGGAGTGACCAGGCCCACAATGCAGGGCAGTTAGGGGCAAACAGGCTGGCAGGGGAGTAGTTAGGTATCAATCAGGCTGGCAGGGAGTGTTAGGGGGTGATCAGGCTGGCAGGCAGAAGTGATTAGGGGCAATCAGGAAGTCAGGCAAGCGAACAGTTGGGAGCCAGCTGTCTTGGATTGTGATAGGGATGTCCAATTGGGCCTAAACAGGCAGTTGGATATTCCTCAAGGGGGTACCAGATTGAAGAGGGTGCAGGCTGGACTGAGAGGCACCCCCCTTATACCCCATGCACGAATTTTGTACACTGGGCCTCTAGTATAATATAAATAAAGCTTAAGGAGGGAAAGAGTAAACAGCTTGAAGATTGTAGTCACTTGGATATAGCACTTCAGGTCATCTTTTTTCTCTGAGTTCCCCTTTGAGGCCTAGTGATTATGTGATTTCTCTCTTCTTTACTCACCAAACCCCTAGGTTCTTCCCGCAAAGAGATAACAAAACACTGGGAATGGCTGGAAAACAACTTACTCCAGACGCTGTCCATCTTCGACAATGAGGAAGATATCACCACTTTCGTCAAGGGCAAGATACATGTAAGGTTCACATTCTCATCTCTGTGCTGGCAGTGTTCACATATGCCAGCTTACTTCATTTTAACAACACCGCATTGGTTTTACCCCAGTTTACAGAAGTGAAACCAAAGTGTCACTGCTAGTCCCTTGGTGTTCAAGGGGGCCTCTGAGCTGATTGCCCTTGCAGGCCCATCTTCTCCTTACCAGCCACTGGAATGTGACTGAGTGGGCAGTTTTCATTCCCGAAAAGGACCCAAGAGCAAGTATATGGATCCACAGCTGCCTGCCAGCAACTTGGGTGGCAGAGGAGGAAGCTGGAAGTGATAGTATAGTTGAAGACATGTTTATGTTTTAAAACTAACATGACTTAGAAATGCACAGACCTATAACCCAGCAATGCCATTCCTTGGAGTTGCCCTGGCAGTGTATTCATTCATATGTGCAGAACTAGCGGCCCAGTGCACGAAATTTGTGCACAGGTGCAGTCCCTAGCCCTGGCCTGTGATCAAAGCACAAGCATCTGTCGTGGAAGAGCAGCTTCCAGCTGCTCTCTAGGCCCTGGGCAGCACCTGGGCCCCCAAGCTCCCCCCTCCACCTGAGTCACGGCGCCCAAGTCCCCATAAGGAGATGCAGTGAGTGCAGCCAGACACTGTGAGCCAGGGTGCAGTGTGGGCCTCTAGGATGCCCAGTGGCACCACATGGAAGCCAGGTGGGCAGCACACTCTTTCCCAGCCAGCCTTGCACACTGGCTCCTGTGTGAACCCATGGGGAGCCCAACTGACCCCTGCAGTCTGGCTCACCCGGAAGAGGCCGTGCATGCCTGAGCACAGGGGGGTCCTTCAGAATGCATGAGCCCTGGCATCCTGGGGAAGAGAAGCAGGGGGAGTGAGAATGAGCTCGGCAGACACTGCATTCTCACCATACCTCCATCCTCATCACCCTTGCCCCCAGGCAGCCGAGCAAGAGGTTGCCAACACCCACCATGTTCCGCACCACCCCCTGGTGGTCAGCAAACATCATAGTGAGCAGTTGAACTCCTGGTTTCCCAGTCAAACCACCACCCAAAGGAACAATTTTCATAATAGGCTTTTTTTATATAGATGGCAAATGTGTCAGGATGTCCCTGCCACACTGTCACAAAAAGACTGAGCAGTGTCCCCCAGACCTATAGTCAGGGGAGCAGCCACATTCTCCTTTGCAGAATAAGAGTGATAAAAAAAGAGCAGAGCATTTACTGGGCACTTTTTTTTTTCTTTTTATTAATTTTATATACACATCTCCCCATTGCCCCTCCTCACTCCCAGGCATACACCAAACCCCCAGTGTCTGTGATCATTGGTTATGCTTATATGCATGCATACAAGTCCTTTGATTGATGACTTATTTACCTCAACTAACTTTACTCTTTCTGCTGTAATTTCACAGTCTGTTTGATGCTTTATGATTTTTGTCCCCCTGAGAATTATCAGTCTACTCCCTTTCTGTGCTCCTGATTCTATTATATTCACCAGTTTATTCTGTTGATCAAATTTTTAATTCCCTTAATTTTTAGATTCACTTGTTGATAGATATATATTTGTTGTTCATAATTTTTTATCTTTTACCTTTTTCTTCTTCCTCTTCTAAAAGAGTACCTTTCAGCATTTCATATAATACTGGTTTGGAGTTGATGAACTCCTTTAGCTTTTTCTTACCTGTGAAGCTCTTTATCTGCCCTTCAATTCTGAATGATAGCTTTGCTGGATAGAGTATTCTTGGTTGTAGGTGCTTGCTATTCATCACGTTGAATATTTCTTGCTACTCCCGTCTGGCCTGCATCGTTTCTGTTGAGAAATCAGCTGACAGTCGCAGGGGGGTTCCCTTGTAGGTAATGAACTGTTTTTCTCTTGCTGCTTTCAATATTCTCTCTTTGTCTTTTGCTCTTGGTATTTTAATTATGATGTGTCTTGGTGTGGTCCTCTTTGGATTCCTTTTATTTGCTTCCTGGACTTGTAAGTCTATTTCTTTTACCAGATGTGGGAAGTTTTCAGTCATTATTTCTTTAAATAGGTTTTCAGTATCTTGCTCTCTCTCTTCTTCTGGCACCCCCACAATTCTGATGTTGGTACGTTTGAAGCTGTCCAAGAGGCTCCTTACATTATCTTCACATTTTTGGATTCTTTTCTCTTCTTGCTTTTCCAGTTGAATGTTTTCTGCTTTATATTTCAAATTTTTTACTTAATTCTTGCCATCCTCTAGTCTGCTGTTAGGACTCTGTATAATATTTTTTATTTCAGTCAGTGTCTCTAGTATGTCCTTTTTCATCTCCTCTTGGGTCTCACTAAATTTATCCAACTTTTCTAGCATATTCTTGAAAAACCTTATAAGCGTGGTTTTGAACTCTATATCTAATCGTTTTTTTTCCTCCATTTCTTTTGTTTGTGATCCCTTCCCTTGTCTCAGCATTTTAACTATGTCGGGGAAACTTCTGTGTTGAATTCAGCTTTATGATACCAGACTTGCAACCGAAGAAGCCTCTGTTGAGCTTGGGATGGGTGGAGTCTCAGGGTTTAAGGGACTGCCTTGCCTTCCAGTCAGCCCCGCCCTCCACGGCCCCTGAGTCTCACGTGACTGGGTAATCCCTGGAGCGGTCCTTGTGCCCGAGCGCCCACAGTGCCTCTAGACCGCTGCCCCTCTGGCTCCCCTGCACACCAGGACCACACGAGACTAAGTCCCCAGGGTTTCGCCCAAAACAGGGGCTTAGTGGATTCAGAAGTGGCACAGTTGGGAGGGTCTGTCTCCCACCCAGTCACAAAAGCCAGCGGCACAATCAGCAATCTGTCCTTTGCGCAGTGCCGTGCGCGCCACCAGGCCTTTGATCTTTTGCGACTCCCCTAAATTTCCGTGCACTTCTCCCTTTTCACAGTCCAAACTCCCCCCGTATGAGTTTCAGCTGGATCTGGGGTTTAGTGTCGTAGGATAAGGGGTTCAATGCCTTTGAGAGTCTCCGTTTCCCTCCCGCCAGAGAAAGCCAGCCAGGCACTCTGGCAGCTGCTCTCTCCACGCGCTCGTCTCCATACCTCAGCTTTTTGCAGCTCCTCTGGGTCTCTGTGAGCCCCTCTCTTTCCCTCTAGTTGTAGAACTTCCACTCAGCCAGCTTTCCTGTGGTTCTGGATGATGTCTGTTCTGTCTTTTAGTTGTAGTTTTGAAATTGTTGTGCAAGGCAGCAGTGTAGGTGTTTACCTATGCTGCCATCTTGGATTCTCCCTGTGCTGAGCACTTTTATTTGGGGCACTGGGCAAGTCACAGGTGGTGTACATAGTGGAATATCTTTCAGCTATCAAAGTAACAATTATGAAAATTGTAACAACATGTAAAACCAGATGCCATGGTGATATTTAGGTTGTTTCCTCTTGCAGGTAATTAACATGATAATGAACATTTATCTGAATGTTTGTGTGCTTTCCTTTCTGTTCCATTATTGCCTTATGTTAGATTCCTAGCAGGGGTCTTACTGGATCATGGTTTTATGGTGCCCTTGTGCCTTGTGCCTTTATTATACCACAACTTTTTAGACCTGACAGAAGACATAAAGAGTTCCTCAGCTCTTCTCTGGGCACTTGGGAGTTCAAAGCAGGACCTGTGTTGCCTACTAGCTCCAGGGAAACAGATATAGAGCTAGACTCTAACAGTGATAATAACAGCAACATTTTTTAAAAATTTTTAATATATTTTTATTGATTTCAGAGAGGGAGAGAGAGCTAGAAACATCAATGATGAGAGAGAATCATTGATCAATTGCCTCCTACACACCCCTTACTGGGGATCAAGCCCACAATCTGGACATGTGCCCTTGACCAGAATCGAACCTGGAACCCTTCAGTCCACAAGCTGACACTCTATCCACTGAGCCAAACCGGCTAGAGCACTGGTCAGCAAACTGCTGCTCTGTTGACTAATGAGTTTGCCGACCACTGACCTAGATTCTCAATTCCAATAATTACAGGCTGTTGTTCCTTGTGATTCAGCCCCTATCCCAGTGGTCGGCAAACTCATTAGTCAACAGAGCAGCAAACTGCAGCTCACAAGCTGCAATTTGCCGACCACTAGGCTAGAGCAGTAACAGCAACATTTTAAATGCTTCCTACATGCCAAATTCAAACCAACCTACAAAATGGAAGAAGAGGATCTAAATGAGTCATAGAATGAAATGGAGACTAGAAAATAGTTTAGAACTAAATGATAATTGAAATCTGCATCTTAGAATTGATGGGATACAGCAAAGCAGTACAGAGTAGAGAATGCAAAGTCTTAAACCTCACATTATAAAAGAACAAAGGGCAGAAATTAATGAGCCATGTGTCCAACTCAGTAAGTGAGAATTCCAGAGAAACCAAATTAGAAAGAAGGAAACAACAAAGGGCAGAAGTTAATTCTGTGGAATACAAAGGAACTACAGGAAGAGCAGCAGACCCCAAAGAACCCACAAGCCCATGGTGGAGGGATCCAGGGCAGCAGGAGCCTCCCGTAAGAAAGGAGCCATGAAGGTCTGTGAGCAGCATCTGAGAGGGACTGAGCAGCTTCTGAGAGGGACTGTGAGCAGCACCTGTGAAGGACTGTGAGCAGCACCTAAGAAGGACTGATCAATGCCTGAGAGAAACTGAGCAGTGCCTGTGAGGGACTGTGACAAGCACCTATATAGAAGCAGAATTTAAAGAAAAAAAAGATAATGCTAAAAATAGCTTTAAGTCAGTAAATTTAAGAATATAGACAAGCCCTAGCTGGGTTTGCTCAGTGGATAGAGCGTCAGCCTGCAGACTGAAGGGCCCCAAGTTTGATTCCAGTCAAGGACACATGCCTGGGTTGCAGGCTCAATCCCCATTAGTAGGCATGCAGGAGGGACCTCATCAGTGATTCTCTCATTCATTGATGTTTCTATCTCTCTCTTTCTCTCTCTCTCTCCCTTCTTTGCTGAAATCAATAAAAATATATATTTTTAAAAAGAATGTAGACAAGATGGACACTTTATTAGGCATTTGTTTCTTTCCAATTGCTATCTCAACAACTTTCCACATGTTTAGTGTACAAAACAACACAAACTCAGAAATAGGTCTCACCCTAGCTGGTTTGGCTCAGTGGATAGAGCATCAGCCTGCGGACTAAAGGGTCCTGGGTTTGATTCTGGTCAAGGGCACATGCCCAGGTTGTGGGCTCAGTCCCTAATAGGGGCCTGATGATGAGTCTCATCACTAATGTTTCTAGCTCTCTAGCCCTCCCTTCTTCTCTGAAATCAATAAAAATATTTTTTTAAAGAAAAGATATGGGTGATATGAGCTAAAATCATGGTGTCAGCAGGGCTCACTTGTTTCTGGAGACTCAGGGGAGAACCCGTTCATTTTCCAGTTTTTAGGGTTCACTTGTATTCCTTGGTTCTTGACCCTTCATCCTTAGTGCCAGCAAATCAATCAAATCAATCAATCACCCCTCTCCCCCATTGTTGCTCTATAGGTTACATTTTCCCAGGTTCTGGGGGTTGGAGTGTGGACATCTTTGGGGCCATTATTTGACCTACCATCTATACTAATAAAAGGGTAATATGCTAATTAGACTGGGTCAACCAGCCATCTTCCGGACATCTGACTTCCAGACAAAGCCATGGTGGTGGGGGCCAAAGCAGAGGCAGTTAGGGGTGAGATCAGGCTGGCAGGGGAGGGCAGTTGGAAGTGACCAGGCTGGTAGGGAAGAGCCATTGGGGGTGACCAGGCCAGTAGGGGAGGGCAGTTAGGGTCATTAGGCAGGCAGGCAGGTGAGTGGTTAGGAGCCAGTGGTCCTGGATTGTGAGAGGGATGTCTGACTGCCGGTGGGATCGGGTCTAAATCAGCAGTCGGACAAGCCCCAAGGGGTCCCAAATTGGAGAGGGTGCAGGCCAGGCTGAGGGACACTGGAGACGGTGCAGGCCGGGCTGAGGGACACCACTCCCTCACCCCCATGCACATATTTTGTGCACTGAGCCTCTAGTCCCATATAATAAAAGCCTAATATGCTAAGTGTTCGGTCGTCCAGTCCTCCAACTAATCAAAGCATAATATGCTAATGATATGCTAAGGTTGCTTAACCTCTTTTTTTTTATTAAATCTTTATTATTCAGATTATTACATTTGTTTCTCTTTTTTCCCCTCCATAGCTCCCCTCCACCCGGTTCCCACCCCTTCCTCTATCCTTACCTCCCTCCTGTTGACCTCATCCATAGGTGTATGATTTTGGTCCAGTCTCTCCCTGTACACACCTCACCCCTTTCCCCCTGAGAATCATCAATCCACTCCCTTTCTGTGCTCCTGATTCTATTATATTCACCAGTTTATTCTGTTGATCAAGTTTTTAATTCCCTTAATTTTTAGATTCACTTGTTGATAGATATGTATTTGTTGTTCATAATTTTTTATCTTTTACCTTTTTCTTCTTCGTCTTCTTAAAGAGTACCTTTCAGCATTTCATATAATACTGATTTGGAGTTGATGAACTCCTTTAGCTTTTTCTTATCTGTGAAGCTCTTTATCTGCCCTTCAATTCTGAATGATAGCTTTGCAGGATAGAGTATTCTTGGTTGTAGGTGCTTGCTATTCATAACGTTGAATATTTCTTGCCACTCCCGTCTGGCCTGCATCATTTCTGTTGAGAAATCAGCTGACAGTCCTATGGGTGTTCCCTTGTAGGTAATGAACTGTTTTTTTCTTGCTGCTTTTAATATTCTCTCTTTGTCTTTTGCTCTTGATATTTTAATTATGATGTATCTTGGTGTAGTCCTATTTGGATTCCTTTTATATGGGGTTCTGTGTACTTCCTGGACTTGTAAGTCTATTTCTTTTACCAGATGTGGGAAGTTTTCAGTCATTATTTCTTTAAATAGGTTTTCAGTATCTTGCCTTCTCTCTTCTTCTGGCACCCCCACAATTCTGATGTTGGTACGCTTGAAGCTGTCCCAGAGGCTCCTTACATTATCTTCACATTTTTGGATTCTTTTCTCTTCTTGCTTTTCCAGTTGAGTGTTTTCTGCTTCTTTATATTTCAAATTTTTTACTTGATTCTTGCCTTCCTCTAGTCTGCTGCTAGATCTCTGTATAATATTTTTTATTTCAGTCAGTGTATGTTTAGTTTCTAGTTGGTCCTTTACCAACTCTAGTTGGTTCTTTTTCATCTCTAGTTGGTCCTTTATTATTTCCTCTTGGGTCTTGCTAACTTTATCCAACTTTTCTAGGATATTTTTGTAAAACCTTATAAGCATGGTTTTGAACTCTATATCCAGTCGTTTGTTTTCCTCCATTTCTTTTGTTTGTGATTCCCTTCCCTTGTCTCGGCATTTTCACTATGCTGGGAGAACTTCTGTGTTGGATTCAGCCTTATGATACAAGAGCTGCAAAATCGCAAAAGCCTCTCTGTTGAGCTTGGGATGGATGGAGTCTCAGGGCTTAATAGACCTCCTTGCCTTACAGTCAGCCCCGCCCTCCACGGCCCCTGAGTCTCACGTGACTGGGTAATCACTGGGGCGGTCCTTGTGCACGAGTGCGCCAGGGCGCTCTCTCTCGCAGTGCTTCTAGACTGCCACCCCTCTGGCTCCCTTGCACTCCAAGACCACACGAGTCTGGGTCACTAGGGTTTCACCCGAAACTGGGGTTTAGTGGAGCTAGAAGTGGTACAGTTGGGAGGGTCTGTCTCCCGCCCACTTGTGAAAGCCAGTAGCACAATTAGCTGTCGGTCCTCTACATGCATGCCATGCGCGCCACCAGACTTTTGATCTTTTGCGACTCCCCTAAATTTCCATCCACTTCTCCCCCTTCACAGTCCAAACTCCCCCCATATGAGTTTTGGCTGGATCTGGGGTTTAGTGTCCTAGGATAAAGAGTTCAGTGCCTTTGAGAATCTCGGTCTCCCTCCCGCCAGAGAAAGCCAGCCAGATTCTCAGGCACCTGCTCTCTCCAAGCATGCATCTCTGTACCTCAGCTTTTTCCAGCTCCTCTGGGTCTCTGTGAGCCCCTCTCTTTCCTTCTAGTTATAGAATTTCCACTCAGCCAGCTTTCCTGTGGTTCTGGATGACGTCTATTCTGTCTTTTAGTTTTAATTTTGAAATTGTTGTATGAGGCAGCAATGTAGGTGTTTACCTGTGCCGCCATCTTGGATTCTGCTTAACCTCTTGCTATGATGTGCACTGATTACCAGAGGACAGACAGTTGACCATTCGACCAGATGCTATGATATGCACTGATCACCAGGGGGCAGATGCTCCAACAGGTAGGTTAGCTTGCTGATAAGGTCCAGCCGATTGGAACTGAGCAAGATAGGCTGGACATGCCCTGAAGCTCTCCCGTGGTCCCTTCCTGGCTTTCTAACTTCTCACATCCCTTCCCGGCCCCGATCGCACACTCGTGGGATCCCTTGGCCAGGCCTGTACCCTTTCACAATCCAGGACCCTTTGGGGAATGTCGGAGAGTCAGTTCCAGCCTTATCCTGCAGGTCAGGCCAAGGGACCCCCCTGGTGTACGAATTTGTGCACTGAGCCTCTAGTATAATATAACTTAAACCAAGACTCAGAAAGATGCTTAAAACTATGAAAGACATGGAATCAAATATTTAAAGTTTACTTGGTGATTTTTACAGCCCAGTGGTATCAGCCAATAAATATAAAGCCCCAGCCCTGAGCCAGCCTGGGCTCGTTCCATTGGTGGGGAGAAATACTCAGGAGTAGGGGCCAATGGAGAATGACAGTATTCAGAGTCGCCCAGGTGCAGCTGGAGGGAGTGAGACAGTGGCTGCTTGTCAGACCCAGGAAGTAGCCCAAGGGCAGGAGAGCCAGTGGTGGCCCACAGGTTATCCAGAGCCCACCTCGCACTTCCAGTAGGTAGAATCCAGAGCAGCAGGGATAAAAGTGAGACCTTAATAATGAAGAGAAAGCTTTGCCAAACCTATTTCCCAGAGCCAGTTTCTATAGGGAACGGTTCAGGGCAGCTCGAGAGAAAGATGTGGAAGTCATGGCAATTGCAATGCCAGTTGTCCTGAGAGGGCATCAAAGTATATATCACTGGTGGGTCCACAAGCACTGGCCCTGTGGCCCAGAGAGATATCTCTGGGCGCTCTGAGCCCAGTAAAGACTCAGGCAGGATACAGTTGGCATAGATGTGCCCTGAGCCACATGAGCCCTGTGGCTGATCTGTAGGCATGGGCAAGAGCAGGAAATCCTTGGTATGAGGGGTGGGAAGGGGATCAAATACAGGACTTCCCCAAGACATCATCCTAAGAAAAGCACTTCACAGAACAGTGTCACAGCATGATGCCATTTGGGTAAAGAATGAGGGAAAGAGAAAATCACATGCATGTGCTTAACAGGGGATTATCGATGCCTGTGTGTCTGGAAGGGGACGAGGAGAGTGGCTGTGGAGTAAGAGGCAGAGTTCCTTTTCACTAAATATGCTCTTACTGATATATTTTTAGAAAATTTACATAAAAATAAATGTTTATGTAAAAAGTCACTGCTCTGTGCCATAGTAGTTCAGGGAGTGAAGGGAACATGCCAATCACATGGGCAGCATCAGTCTGACCATGCATTGCCAGAGCAGCTGTCTGGGCCTAGTCCAGCCTGTGGCCTTTAGGCTAGCATCCTGGGTGCCACCATTTGAATCCTCGGGCCTCCCTGTACCAGCCTTTGCCTGTCTTGGCCATGGGAACCCTGGGCCTTCTAGGTACCAGTCCCCTTGTTCTCTTCCAGGGCATCATAGCTGAAGAGAACAAGAACCTGCAACCCCAGGGAGATGAGGACCCTGGGAAGTTCAAGGAAGCTGAGCTGAAGATGCGGAAGCAGTTCGGGATGCCAGAGGGAGAGAAGCTAGTCAACTACTACTCTTGCAGCTACTGGAAGGGTCATGTGCCCAGGCAGGGCTGGCTTTACCTGACTGTCAATCACCTGTGCTTCTACTCTTTCCTCTTGGGCAAAGAAGGTGAGCGTGGGCGCCCTGGCATCCTCCCAGCTGCCCAGCTAGCCCTATCTTCCTCAGCTCTTTGGCCCTCATCCCTTGACCTTGCCTCTAGAAAATTCATCACCTTTTCAGACTATCAAAGTCCATGAGGATCTCCTTCCTCTCAGCCCCCAGATATTCTGTTCCCACACATCCAACAGAAGGTCTCCCCCAAGCCAAGTGCCACCTCAGCTTGTTCTGTGAAAGGAACATCCAAACTTGAATCAGGCATACATGTGGCTCTCGGGACTCCTATCCTGCCTGTATCCACTGATAGGGTTTTTCACATAGTGACTTTTGGCATGGGGCAAGTATTCAAGGGCACACATGTCCATGAGTGGCTCTAGGTCACTCTCTGCCTGGTGTTGCAGGTCTCTCCCTGGGAAAGCCCTGGCCTCAGGACACAAGGCAGACTCCTCAGAGCTAGCCAGTGCTCTCCATTGCACCTTATCCAAGGAAGAGCCTCCAGGGCTTCGTCTGTCCCAATGGCCCTGCCTTTCCATGTGGAGTGCGTCCCAGCACAGCTAGGCTCAGGCATGGGGGAAGGCGAGGCTGGAGGGCATGCTCAGTACAGTTTCCCCAGTGGGTTCCCAGTGCGGGTGGGAAGCAAGAGCCCACCCTGCTTAACCCTCCAGCCCATTTGACCTAGTGGTGGTGTGTCTGTCCCCACCGGCGTCCAGTGAGCCTAGTGGTGCAGTGGGTGGATGTCACCAGACTTGAGAAGAATGCCACCCTACTCTTCCCTGAGAGCATTCGTGTAGACACCCGAGACCAGGAGCTCTTCTTCTCCATGTTCCTCAACATTGGCGAGACCTTCAAGCTCATGGAGCAGCTGGCCAACCTGGCCATGCGGCAGCTACTGGACAACGGGGGCTTCCTAGAGGACAAGGCGCCACCCAGGCCTGCCCAGCCACACAGGAACATCTCTGCTCTGAAGCGGTGCGTGGCTAATAGTGAGGGGACACTCGGGGAGGGGATGTAAAGGTATAGCTGCCAGGAGGGCACCAAGAGATTCGAGGGGTTTGTCTGAAGAGGCACATTTCTTCTCTCGGCCTGTAATGGAGAGGTATCACACACTCCTTAGTCTCAGACAGGAAGCTGAGGCTCAGAGTTGAGTAACTTGCCCAACGTCCTCAGCAAGTAAGCAGTAAAACCAGGTGCAGCTGGCTGACAGCCTGTCCTCCCCACCAACTCAGTCAGGGTGCCCCCAGAGGCCACTCCAGATGGCTTCGGTGAATAGGTTCCAGGGTGTACTGCCTCCAGTCCACCATGATTGACAGCTCTTCTCTGTACCCCTTGTCCAGTGGCCCCTCATAGCCTTTGTATTGTTGTAGCTTTGGGGCCCTGACCTGGAGGTTTGAGGTCTCTGCCACTCTGTGGGAATTGGTAGACAAAAGGGCATATACTGGTGGCCAGCCCCCTCCGGAGCACTTCTGTTCGCTTTCCTCCATTGTAGCTTCACAGAATACCTGCAAGGCTGCCTGGGAGCCCCTGGGTCCCACAGCCAGTTCACGCCTGTGTGCTCAGATACCATGGCCTAGGCCAAGAATCAGGGGTGTGCCTTCAGGACCAGAATACTGTCAAAAGATTTCACTCTCCTGGTATAAGTGACAGGGTGTCTTTTGGAACATTCTGGAAAGAAAATGGGCAGGGCCAGGACATGATAGTCCCTGGCACTGTCCATCAGGGTGTGCTTGCTGGGCCCTGCTGCTGGACTGTCCCCAGGACAAAGCCACTGCGGGGGTCGGGGAGAGGGAGTGGAGCAGACCTTGCACAGCCACAGGCCAGGCGGGTGTGCATTTTATACCAAGCAACAGCATCATGCCTGCCAGGAGGTTCTTATCTGGGTTTCTAGATGGCCTGGGTCTTTCTAGCAAGCAACGACCCACACCCGTCAGCCTCCAGATGTCCTCCATAGCTGACAAGTCTCAGAGACATGTTGTTTCCTGACCACTCCTCTGCTGATCATACGGATGTCCCACATTTTACTTGGCCACTTGAGGTGCATGTTTCATAGAGCTTTGAGATCCCTGGGCGTAACTTGCTCACAGGAAGACCCCAAAAAGCCCAAATCCAATTTGAAAACCCAAATCTTGTCTCCTCCCATCCCCACTATTGTCTCCCCAGAGACCTAGATGCACGAGCCAAGAACGAGTATTACCGGGCCATGTTCCGACTGCCCAGAGACGAACACCTGGACGGCCACACAAGCTGCACCCTGTGGACTCCATTCAACAAGCTGCACATCCCCGGCCAGATGTTCATCTCCAGCAACTACATCTGCTTTGCCAGCAAGGAGGAGGACGGCTGCCACCTCATCATACCCCTGCGGGAGGTGAGCACCCAGCCCCCACCAGCTCTGCCCCACCTCTCCTGGTTGGCCCCTCAGCATTCATGACCAAAACAACCAGACAGAGGACCCAACAGCAGGCTGTGTGGGGTGACAAGGCTGACGGGGGTTAGTGAGGAACAACTAAATGACTAATTTAGTGATGGACATGTAGCGAGTCAGCACTTTCATGAGCACCTGCCCTGTGCAGGCCTCTTGCGAGTGGCTGCACAGGATTGGTCCCCAGAGGTCATCTGGTCTCGGGAGCAGACGGAGTGGGGCTTTGGCCAGGAGAGCTCACTCCAGTACATAAGGAAATTGCAGGAAGAATCCAAGCCTCTCTGCTGGGAATGCCCCTCAGTCCTGCCTTCCCAGACTGCAGTAGGACTGTGGCAAAGCCCTGCTGTGGCTGGGCTTGGAGGACGCTGACCCTGCATGTCATTCTTAGAGGCCGCCTCGCCTCACTGTTCCTCTCTGACATCTGCCTGGGCTGTGGCTCCAGTTCTAGCGCATCATTGGAAGTTGGCTGCTTTCATTTGTAAAAGGTGGAGACCTGTTCTCCTTTGACTGCAATGAGAAATGTGGCCAGTGCAAGAGAGGGACCACACCCAGATGAAGGCATTAAGGCACTGGCCCCAAGATTAGGCAGGTCTCAAAGCCCCCTTTTCCTCTTGGCCCAACAGAGCAAACTGGCTGAAGCACAGTGAGGTTTTTCAGTTACAACCTATGTCACAGTATTCTGATTTAGTTGAAAATCTAGAGCAGTGAGACCTTGCTGGCATTTGTACAAAGCCTTAGGCACAGTGATTAGCAAACCGTGGCTCACGAGCCACATGCTACTCTTTGGCCCTTTGAGTGTGGCTCTTCCACAAAATACCATGGCCTGGGCGAGTCTATTTTGAAGAAGTGGTATTAGAAGAAGTTTAAGTTTTAAAAAATTTGGCAATAAAATTATATTAAAAAATTTGGCTCTCAAAAGAAATTTCAATCGTTGTACTGTTGATATTTGGTTCTGTTGATTAATGAGTTTGCCAACCACTGCCCTAGGGTTACAGATATAGCTATGAAAAGGTGTTGGTTAGTCTGCTGCCTGGATTCCCCAAGGAAATCAGCCAGAGGACTAAAAAGAGCCACTGGTCTAGGTTAAGGAGCTCCAGGGTGGCTACGCTCTTTGGCACCAGGCCCGTGGGTTCATCCTGGGTGTTTTACTGGCATGGCTGAGGCCTGGAGCTGGCTTAAGGGTTTCCTTAGGTCCCAGCTCCACTCCTGACATTTCTGAGAGCAGAGAGTACTGGCTGCCTAGCTGCATTAGGGAGCAGGACTGCCTTGTCCTAATCTTTTTTTTGTTTTTGTTTTTGTTAACCCTCAACTGAGGATATTTTTTCTACTGATTTTTTTAAATTAAATCTTTATTATTCAGATTATTACATTTGTTTCTCTTTTTTCCCCTCCATAGCTCCCCTCTACCCTTACCTCCCTCCCGTTGACCTCATCCATAGGTGTATGATTTTTGTCCAGTCTCTCCCTGTACACCCCTCACTCCTTTCCCCCTGAGAATTATCAGTCCACTCCCTTTCTGTGCTCCTGATTCTATAATATTCACCAGTTTATTCTGTTCATCAAACTTTTTTAATGTATTTTATTAATTTTTTACAGAGAGGAAAGGAGAGGGACAGAGAGCTAGAAACATCGATGAGAGAGAGAGACATCGATCAGCTGCCTCTTGCACGTCCCTCACTGGGGATGTGCCCGAAACCAAGGTACATGCCTCTGACCGGAATCGAACCTGGGACCCTTCAGTCTGCAGACCGACGCTTCATCCATGGAACCAAACCAGTTTCAGCCTGTTCATCAAATTTTTAATTCACTTAATTTTTAGATCCACTTGTTGATAGATACACATCTGTTGTTCATAATTTTTTTTTCTTCTTCCTCTTCTTAAAGAGTACCTTTCAGCATTTCATATAATACTGGTTTGGAGTTGATGAACTCCTTTAGCTTTTTCTTATCTGTGAAGCTCTTTATCTGCCCTTCAATTTTGAATGATAGCTTTGCTGGATAGAGTATTCTTGGTTGTAGGTTCTTGCTATTTATCACATTGAATATTTCTTGCCACTCCCGTCTGGCCTGCATCGTTTCTGTTGAGAAATCAGCTGACAGTCATATGGGTGTTTCCTTGTAGGTAATGAATTGTTTTTCTCTTGCTGCTTTTAATATTCTCTCTTTGTCTTTTGCTCTTGGTATTTTAATTATGATGTGTCTTGGTGTAGTCCTCTTTGGATTCTTTTTATATGGGGTTCTATGTGCTTCCTGGACTTATAAGTCTATTTATTTCACTAGATGTGGGAAGTTTTCAGTCATTATTTCTTTAAACAGGTTTTCAGTATCTTGTTCTCTCTCTTCTTCTGTCACCCCCACAATTCTGATGTTGGTACGCTTGAAACTGTCCCAGGGGCTCCTCACATTATCTTCACATTTTTGGATTCTTTTGTCTTCTTGCTTTTCCAGTTGAGTGTTTTCTGATTCTTTATATTTCAAATTTTTTACTTGATTCCTGCCTTTCTCTAGTCTGCTGTTTGGTCTCTGTAAAATATGTTTTATTTCAGTCAGTGTATGCTTAATTTCTAGTTGGTCCTTTTTCATCTCTAGTTGGTCCTTTTCCATCTCTAGTTGGTCCTTTTCTTCTCTTCTTGGGTCCCACTAACTTTATCCAACTTTTCTAGGATATTCTTGAAAAACCTTATAAGCGTAGTTTTGAACTCTATATCCAGTCGTTTCTTTTCCTCTATTTCTTTTGTTTGTGATCTCTTCCCTTGTCTTGGTATTTTCACTATGCTGGAAGAACTTCTGTGTTAAATTCAGCCTTATGATACCAGACTTGCAAAACTGCAAAAGCCTCTCTGTTGAGCTTGGGATAGGTGGAGTCTCAGGGCTTAAGGGACCGCCTTGCCTTCCAGTCGGCCCCGCCCTCCACGGCCCCTGAATCTCATGTGACTGGGTAATCACTGGAGCAGTACCTGTGCGTGCACAAGCTCCCTTGAAGTGCCTCTAGACTGCTGCCTTTCCGGCTCTCCTGCGCTCAGGGACCACACGAGTCTGGGTCCCCCGGGTTTTGCCCGAAACTGGGGTTTAGTGGAGTTAGAAGTAGCACAGTTGGGAGGGTCTGTCTCCTGCCCACTCGTGAAAGCCAGCAGCACAATCAGCATTCGGTCCTCTGCATGCAGTGCCGTGCTTTCCACCAGACTTTTGATCTTTTGTGACTCCCCTTAATTTCCGTGCACCTCTCCCTTTTCAAAGTCCAAACTCCCCCCGTATGAGTTTCAGCTGGATCTTGGGTTTAGTGTTGTAGGATAAGGGGTTCAATGCCTTTCAAAGTCTCCGTCTCCCTCCCGCCAGAGAAAGCTAGCCCGGTTTTCTGGCAGCCACTCTCTCCACACGCGCGTCTCCATACCTCAGCTTTTTGCAGCTTCTCTGGGTCTCTGTGAGCCCCTCTCTTTCCTTCTAGTTGTAGAATTTCCACTCCGCCAGCTTTCCTGTGGTTCTGGATGATGGCCGTTCTATCTTTTAGTTGTAGTTTTGAAATTGTTGTATGAGGCAGCAGTGTAGGTTTGGATTCTCCTGATTTTTTTTTATTTTTTTTTTAGAGAGAGAATGGAAGGGAGGGGGAGAGACAGAGAGAAACATCAATGTTAGAGAGACATTTCAATTGCTTGCCTCCCACACATGCACATGCACCTGGCCAGGGACTGAACCTGCAACTGAGGTATGTGCCCTTGACCAAAATCGAAACCTGGACCCTTCAGTCCAGAGGACAACGCTCTAACCACTGAGCTCACCAGTCATGGCTAGCAGAGCCATCTTATTGCGCTCTTAGGGTGGACTCTGCAGCTGAACGGGTGGAGGCCCTGGCCTAGCAAATCACCAATCCTCAGTATCCCAGCCAGGGAGGCTTCTCAGGGCTCCTCATTGAGTGCCAGCTGCGCTCTTGAATTTGCATACCCAAACATGCTCTTCTCAGCCCAACCTGGCAGTGGCATCCCTTTCTTCTGTCTGCTCAGGTGAAAAGCAGGAGCCACCCTTGTTTCTGACTGGCCTCATCCTTCATCTTGACCGTAGCACATTCCTTCCTCTCCATGGCCACTGCCTAGTACAGCAGTATCTGCTTGGACCACCTCGGGACTGTCCTACACATGCCTAACACCTTTAGGACCCATACTCGCACAGTTGCCAATGCATGTCTGTCAGAGCATGCGGGCACCCTGTGAATCCTCCCACATCTTCTGTTGGACTTGTGAGCTGTCTACTCCTCAGGTATCAGTTCATGTGCATGTAGGCACACATGCACACACATGCACACACATATAAACATTACTCACATGCATATGCATACTTGTGTATACATACAAACCATGCACATGAGCATTCACTTGCATGCGTATGCACATATACTGGTACATGTACACACAGCAACCCACATCCATATATATGATACACACATACACACCTCACAAACATGCACACATGTTTATATATATATATGCATACAAATGCACTCATACTCACATAACATACATATGTGTAGGCACTCTTATACATGCATTCACATGTATGCATACACATACCAGTCCTTCCCACGCCTACTTACTCAGCCCCAGCCTCTCCAGCTTTTTCTTATCCATCAATCCAATCTAGCACCTCCTCAGTGTGGTTACTGGGTCTCTGCCCCAGCTCCGCACCTTGTTACAGCAGGTCTCAGCTCAGCTGTTATCTCCCAGAAGAGCCTTCAGTGCACAGCAGCCCAGTGGCCTTCCAGCTGGCTCTCACTGCCCCCCACCCCCACCCCTGAGGTGTTTAGCCTGCATGGCCATTGTTTGTCCCTACCCCAGGCTGTGTGCTCTACAGAGGCACCCCTGAAAGCCTTTCCTGTTTCTCCATGCCTGTGCTACTCTGTCCACACTTCCTCATCCGGGCCCCAGACACACCTGTCAGCAGGTATTTTGGGAATCAATGCTTAGGACGGCCATGAAGGCAGGCTACTCCCCAGGCTTCAGAGCAGGGGAAGAACTGGCCCCTGGGAAATTAAGAAGGGCCAGTGGCTAAGCCCATCCTCCTCATGACAGACCAACAGGGCTGTATGATTGATAGGTGAAAAATGAGATTTAGACATGCGTGTAACTTATAGCAGCAAGCCACAGAGTCAGAATGAAACATAGTGAGCCCGAGTGCCCCCATCCATGCACCGCACCCTCCCCGGAGAGAGCCACCTGAAGCCACTTTGCTCTCATGTCACAGAGCCTTTCTGTCTTTATATCGCAAGACACAGACACCCAGTGTTTTTGCCTTCCCAGGTGACCATTGTCGAAAAAGCTGACAGTTCCAGTGTCCTGCCCAGCCCTTTGTCTATTAGCACCAAGAACAAAATGACCTTCCTGTTTGCCAACCTTAAAGACCGTGATTTCTTGGTTGAGAGGATTGCTGACTTCCTCCTGAAAACATCATCTAAGCAGCCAGGTGACAACAGTGCAGGAAGGAAAGCCAGTGTCATGGACCCAGCCCCAGAGGTGAGAAGGCGCTGTGGGAGCAGGGATGAGGGTGGAGAATGGGGGGCGGGCGGGTGGTCAGGCCAGAAGAAGAGCCCAAGCAGTGCTGTGGTGCCTGCCATGGACCTGGGAAGGGAGGATCCCTGCTTGGTGTGAGATGGAAAGCATGACCCAGCCTTGGTTTCAGGTGTCCAGCCTCCCATGCGCCACCTGACTATGCACCATGTTGCATACACCCCAGTCCTGAGCATTCCCACCCCACCCACCTCAAGTCCTACTGCATAGGAGAAGCTTGCTAGCCGGACCTGCCTCCCATGTAAGCCTGTGCTGCACTGAGGGTCACACTGTAGCTCTATTCAGCTTGGAAGCTTAGGTTCATTTAGCTGGTGCTTCTCCCATCAGTTTTTCAGTCTGATATTCTTACAGTATAAGACCCCCTTTGCCCTGGCTGATTTGCTAAGTGGTTAGAGTGTCAGTTGTTGGACAAAGGGTCACAGGTTCAATCCCCAACCCCTTTTAAAAACTTAACTGCAATCTCATTATTATACCAGCATAATTCATAAGAATTCTTGAATATTAAGTACTTGTATTCACAATTCCTCAAATGCAGATGTACTTTTTACAGTTTAATCATTGGAACTCAAGTACACGTAGGTCATATGTTACGCTTAATTAATAGGTCTTTTAAACTATATATATATATATATATATAATTATTTTTTTATGGAATTTGGGTCATTTATGCTGTAATTTCTCCAAGTGGTTTTCATTGACTGCATTCTCCTGTTTCCTGTAAGTTGCTGGTTGAGTAGTAAAATTGAGATCAAATTCAGATTCAATTGTTTGTGTTGGGGGGGCAAGTCTACTCATAGAAAAGATTGAGGTGATGGGTACTTCCACCAAGAGATACACGACACCTGCTTTTCTTGTTGTGTGCTGTTAGGGTTGCCTAGATCCACTCATTCATTAGGGATTGCCGGATGGCAGCACTCCAATTCTGTCATTTCTTCTGTTTGTCAGTTGGAATACTGTGAAGTAAACTTCCCCTCATCATTTAACACCGACTCCCCATTAACCCAAGCCCCTGGTAACATTCTTTCTCTCTCTATGAACTTGATTATTCTCTGTATCTCATATAAGAGGAATCATGTGGTATTTATTCTTTTGTGATTGGTTTATTTCACCTAGCATAACACCCCATTTTATATATATACATATATATGTATGTATATATGTGTATATATATATATGTATATATATATATATAACATATATATATGTATATATATGTCATTTTGTTTATCCATTTCATTTTTTATTGATTTTTTACAGATAGGAAAGGAGAGGGAGTCCATTTCATTTTTTATCCATTTACTTTTTAAAATTAATTTTTATTTTCAATTATAGTTGACATTCAATATTATTTTATACTAGAGGCCCAATGCACAAAGATTTGTGCAAGAATAGGCCTTCCTTCTCCTGGCTCCAGGCATAGCCTTTGCTCCTGCCAGAGCCGCCTTACTGCCTACACTCAGGCCCAGAGCCACATTTTCACTCTCACCTTGTCGTGTCACTATTTTGAACCAGTCCCCCAATTCCTCTTCCACCTGGCAACCCATCAATTTGCTCTCTCTATTTATGAGTTTGTTTCTGCTTTGGTTCATTTATTTTGTTTTTTAGATTCCACATATCAGTGAAACCTTATGGTATCACTAGTCATCAGAGAAATACAAATTAAAACCACAATGAGATATCATCTCACACCTGTCAGAATGGCTGTCATCAATAAGCCAGCAAACAACAATAGTGGGTGAGGATATGGAAAAAGGGGGCCCAACCACTGTGACCCAGTGGTTGAATGTCACCAGTTTGATTGTGGGCTCAGTCCCCAGTGGGTGGTGTGCAGGAAGCAGCCAATGGATGTTGATGTTTCTCTCTCATAGATGTTTTTATCTCTCTCTCTTCTCCCTTCTTCTCTCTCTAAAATCAATAAAAACATTTTTTTTAAGAAAAAAGGAAACCCTTATTGCACTGTTGGTAGGAATGTAGATTGGTGCAGCCACTGTGGAGAACTATAGAAGTTCTTCAAAAAAATAAAAATAGAACTACCATATGATCCAGCAATTCCACTTTTAGATATTTATCCAAAGAAACCTAAAACATTAAGTTAAAAGAATATATACACACCTATGTTCATTGCAGTATTATTTACAATAACCAAGATTTGGGAGCAGCCCAATGCCCATCGGTAGATGAGTGGCCATAAAAAAGAAGGAAATCTTACCTTTTGCAACAGCATGGGAGTATTATGCTAAATGAAATAAGCCAAGTACCATATGATTTCACTTATATGTGGAATCTAATGAACAAAATAAACAAAGTGGAAATGGACTCATGGATACAGATCTGTCAGAGGGGTGGGGTTGGAGACTGGATGAAAAGGTGAAGGGATTGAGCAAAGAAAACAAAGGACTCATAAACACAACAGTATGGTGATTGCCAGAGAGAAGGGGGTGGGGGAAAATAGAAGAGGATAAAGGGAAGATAAATGGAGATGGAAGGAATGGTAAACACAATCCAGTATACAGATGATGTATTGTAGAGTTGTGTACTTAAAACCAATGCAACCAATGTCATCCCAGTCATGGCACTAATGGGGTTTTTGTTATCTGTCTCCCTGAGTAGGGTGATTTAAACTATTTACCCTCTGGTTGGGGAGGAGAAGTGCAGACCATTTACACTTTCCTTTTTAATTAAACCTTTATTGTTGAGATTATTACAAATGTCCTCCTTTTTTCTTTTTTCCCCCCACAATCTCCTCAATCCAGTTCCCACCCCACTCCTGGCCTTCACCACCCTACTGTCTGTCTCCATAGGTAAGATCTTGGGTAATCTCTTCCCATGCTCTGCCTCCACCACCCTTTCCTTTGAGAGTCATCTGTCTGTTCCATGCTCCCATGCCTCTGATTCTATTTTATTCACCAGTTTATTTTGGTCATTATATCTTCTCTAGTATGTTTATTTTGTTCATTAGATTTCTTGTTTGTCAATTTTGATAGATATATAGTTAGTGCCATTTTATTATTCATATTTTTTATATATTTTATTGATAATTTACAGAGAGGAAGGGAGAGGGATAAAAAGTCAGAAACATCGATGAGAGAGACACATCGATCAGCCGCCTCCTGCACGCCCCACTCTGGAGATGTGCCCGCAAGCAAGGTACATGCCCCCAACCAGAATCGAACCTGGGACCTTTCAGTCCACAGGCCGACGCTCTATCCACTAAGCCAAACCGGTCTCGGCTATTATTCATATTTTTAATCTCTTCTTTTTTATCATCTTTTTTTTCTTTTTCTTAAAGAATATTAATACCATTCAACATTTTATGTAGTACTAAGTAGGTGGTGGTGAACACCTTTAGCTTTTTCTTGTTTGTGAAGCTCTTTATCTAACCCTCAATTCTAAATGAGAGCTTTGCTGGGCAAAGTAATCTTGGTTGTGAGTCCTTACTATTCATCACTTTGAATATTTTTTGCCATGCCCTTCTGGCCTGCAAAGTTTCTGTTGAGAAATCAGCTGACAGTCAGAAGGATGCTCCCTTGTAGATAACTAACTGCTTTTCTCTTGTTGCTTTTAAGATTCTCTCTTTGACTTTAACCCTTGAAATTTTAATTATGATTTGTCTAGGTCTGGGCCTCTTTGGGTTCCTCTTGTTTGAGACTCTCTGTGCTTCCTGAACTTGTAAGTGTATTTCTTTTAGCAGGAAAGGGAAGTTTTCTATTATTATTTTTTCAAATAAGTTTTCAGTATTTTGCTCTCTCTCTCCTCCTTCTGGCACCTCCATAATGCGAATGTTGGTACACTTGAACTTATCACAGAGGTTCCTTACACTGTCTTCATTTTTTGGATTCTTTTTTCTTTTTGCTCTTCTGATAAGATAGTTTTTTTACTTCTTCATATTCCATATTGTTGATTTGATTCTCAGAATCGGCTAGTCTACTATTGAACCCTTATAAGTTATGCTTTATTTCAGTTAGTATATGCTTAATTTCTGACTAGTCCTTTTTCATGTCTTTGACATTCTCACTAGGATCCTTTAAAGCAGTTAGTTACCTACAAGGGAGGTACTCAAACTTCCTAATGCCACAACCCTTTAATACATTATGAATTGTAATTTAAATATCTGTATTTTCACTTACCTACAGTTAGGTACTCAAACTTCCTAATGCTGCAAGCCTTTAATACATTATTAATTGTAATGTAAATATCTGTGTTTTCACTTACATTGTAATGTAAATATCTGGTTCTTAATCTCCCTAATGCCACAACCCTTTAGTACATTATGAATTATAATGTAAATATCTGGTCTTAGATGACCCCGCTTTCGATTCTCAACCTGTGCGTCGTGACCCACAGGTTGAGAACCACTGCTGTAGAGCCTAAGACCATCAGAAAACATAGATACTTATATTACAATTCATTAATAATAGCAAGGAGAAACCAAGATGGCGGCATAGGTGAATACCTAAACTGCTGCCTTGCACAACAGTTTCAAAACTACAGCAAAAAGACAGAACGGACATCATCTAGAACCACAGGAAAGCTGGCTGAGTGGAAATTCTACAACTAGAAGGAAAAAGAGGGGCTCATGGAGACTCAGAAATGCTGCAAAAAAACCTGAGGTATGGAGAAACGCATGTGGAGAGGACGGCAGGTGGAGCACCTGGCTGGCTTCCTCTTGTGAAAGGGAGACGGAAACTCCCAAATGCACTGAACCCCAGTTCCGGGTAAGACTCATACAGGGCCAGGGGGGCGGGGAGGCAGTCTGGACTGTCAGAAAAAGCAAGGAGTGCATGGAAACTCAGGGGAACCGCGAAAGGTAGAGGTCTGGAGAGTGCACCAGTTAGCACAGAGAGGACTGACTGCTGATTGTGCTGCTGGCTTTCTCTAGTGGGAAAAAGACAGTACCTCCCGACTGTGCTGAACTCCAGTTCTGACTGTACTGAACCCCAGTTTTGGGTGAGACGCTGGGGATCTAGATTCATACGGATCCCTGGAATGCATGGAAACTCAGGGGAGCCACAAAAGGCAGAGGTCTGAAGGGCACGAGCACACATAGAGATGGCTGCAGTGATTACCAAGGGACACTGAGACCCAGGGGTTGCATAGGGCAGGGCTGATGGGAAGCCAAGGCTGTCTGCTTAGCCCTAAGACTCCGCGCCACCCAAGCTGAGTACAGAGACTTTTGCAATTTTGCAAGTCTTGTCTCATAGGCAGTCTCCAGCACAGAATTTCTTCTGGCATAGACACAGCTGACCCTCACAACCAATTGGCTTGGAGGTCAAGTCCCTCCAGTGATACCAACAACAGTCAAGACTTAACTACATCAAGGCTGTACACACAGTCCACAAAGGAGTGCACCAAGAGAGTTCACCTCAGATAACTGGGGAGGCAGAGCTACTGGGACATATAGGACACCTAGCACACAGAGCTACTCTACCAATTGAGGGAAGCAGCGAAAATGCAGAGAAAAAGAAACATCACAAACAAAAGACATGGAGGAAAACAAATGACTGAATATAGAGTTCAAAACCGCGGTTATAAGGTTTTTAAAGAATTTCCTAGAAAAGGTCAATAAATTTAATGAGAACCTCGAGGATATGAAAAAGGACCAATTAGAAATTAAACATACACTGACTAAAATAAAAAATATTATACAGATCTAACAGCAGACTAGAGGAATGCAAGAATCAAGTCAAAGATTTGAAATACAAAGAAGCAGAAAACACTCAACTGAAAAAGAAAAGAAAAAATCCAAAAATGTGAAGATAGTGTAAGGAGCCTCTGGGACAACTTCAAGAGTACCAACATCAGAATTATGGGTGTGCCAGAAGAAGAGAGAGAGCAAGATAGTGAAAACCTATTTGAAGAAATAATGACTGAAAAATTTTCCCACCTGGTGAAAGAAATAAATCTAGGAAGCATACAGAACCCCAAACAAAAAGAATCCAAAGAGGACCACACCAAAACACATCATAATTAAAATACCAAGAGCAAAAGACAGAATATTAAAAGCAGCAAGATAGCTGAAACCGGTTTGGCTCAGTGGATAGAGCATCGGTCTTGCGGACTAAAAGGTCCCAGGTTCGATTCCAGTCAAGGGCATGTACCTTGGTTGCGTGCACAACCCCAGTAGGGGATGTGCAAGAGGCAGCTGAACGATGTCTTTCTCTCCTCGATGTTTCCAACTCTCTATCCCTCTTCCTTCCTCTCTGTAAAAAAATCAATAAAATATAAAAGCAGCAAGAGAAAAACAGTTAATTACCTACAAGGGAACACCCATACGACTGTTAGCTGATTTCTTAACAGAAACTATGCAGGCCAGACAGGAGTGGCAAGAAATATTCAATGTGATGAATAGCAAGAACCTACAACCAAGATTACTCTACCCAGCAAAGCTATCATTCAGAATTGAAGGGCAGATAAATAGCTTCACAGATAAGAAAAAGCCAAAGAAATTCATCACCACCAAACCAGTATTATTTGAAATGCTGAAATTTACTCTTTAAGAAGAGGAAGAAGAAGAAAAAAGTTAAAAATTATGAACAACAAATACATATCTATCAACAAGTGAATCTAAAAATCAAGTGAATTAAAAACCTGATGAACAGAATAAACTGGTGAATATAATAGAATCAGGGGCATAGAAAGGGAGTGGACTGCCAAATCTCAGGGGAAAAGGGGGAAAAGGGGTGCGGGAAGAGACTAGACAAAAATCATACACCTATGGATGAGGACAATGGAAGGGGAGGTAAGGGCAGAGGGTGGGGTGAGAACCAGGTGGAGTGGAGCTATGGGGGGATAAAAGAGGAACAATTGTAATACTCTGAACAATAGAGGTTTATTAAATTTTTAAAAAATTAAAAATTATAAAAAAAACAGTAGCAAAATTACAGTTATGAAGTAGCAATGAAAATAATTTTTTGGTTGGGGGTCACCACAACTTGAGGAACTGTGTTAAAGGATCATGGCGTTACGAAGGTTGAGAACCACTGCTTTAAAGTCTCATTGAATCCCTTGAATAACCTGTATGTAGTAGTTTGCTTGCTTACATTTCTTTCATTTGTGACATATTTCTTTGTCTCCACATTTTGGCTGATTCCCTATCTTTGTTTCTATGTATTGGGTAGAGCTGCTGTGTCTCCTGCAATTGGTAGAGTAGCTTTATGTAGTATGTGTCCAGTGGCTTTAGCCTCCCTAGTCACCTGAGCTGAGCCTCTAGCTGCACTTTTGTGTGAGACGTGTGCACCATCCTGTAGTTGAGCCTTTTATTGCTGTTGGCATCTCTGGGAGGAGTTGACCTCCAGTCCAATTGGCTGTGAGAACCAGCTGTAACTGCAGCGGTAGACCTTCTGTGCAGGAGACATCCCTATGGAGCAGGATTTGTTTCAGTGGGGCTTTGGTACTCATTGTGTCTGCCTCTTGAGTGTGTCACTTGTGGATGTGTAGAGTTGTAATCTGCTATGGTCTGAAACTACCCTTCATGTGGACTGACTCTCGGGCCTCCAAGGAGGTGCAAAATCAACCACTGCTTGGGGCCATCCTTTCGGAGCTACAGAGAGATCTGCAGATGGCTGCCATTTGCTATTTGTATTGGGTTTGGAGGTGCCCGGGTGAGGCCCAGCTGTGAAGCAAGGCAGACTTGTACTAGTGTGGATCTTGAGCATTTTATTGATAGATTTCAGGCACGCTATCAACAGCTGCAACTTATTTGAGAGATTTTAGCAAAGTCTGAAGCCTGAGCCAGGACTGGCTATTCATATAGAAAAGCTGCTACCAACATCTTGGTTGGGGCTGCAAATTGAATGGGGCAGTGTTTCAGGAAATCACCAGGGTAGAGCAAACAGTATGCTCCAGGCTGATGGAGGCTCAGATATAGCTGCCAGTCAGCCCTGTGACAGGGGACATCCCAGCATTGGAACAATGACCCCTGTGAGGACTTCTGTCTGGGAGAAAGCCATCCCAAGTTCCTGCCCCAATGCCAGACAATCTAGTGCCTCCCTTTATGTGTCTGGGTTCCCTAAAGCTGGTGCTGGGAGTCTGAGTAAGTGCAGGCACTGGCCCTTTAAAAGGAACACCTGGGTCTCCAGCAGCCTCCATGTTACTTAGCCATAGTCCCCACTGGTTTTTACAGCCCAGAGTTGTGGGAACTTCTCTTCCCAGCTCTGGGACCCTGAGCTGGGGGCTGGTGTAGGGCTGGGTCCCATTGCTCTTCACGGGCAGCTTCCGCAAAGACAATCTGATTTAAAAAACGGCATATGTGGGTGTCATACCAAGCCATTCTTTGCCTCTGCTCATCCTACCAGTCTCAATGTGCTTTCTTTGTTTCTCTAGTTGTTGGACTTCCATGCAGCCAGCTTTCAAGCGGTTGTGAATGATGGTTGTCCTGTATTTTAGTTGTAACTTTTTTTAATATATTTTATTGATTTTTTTTACAGAAAGGAAGGGAGAGGGATAGAGAGTTAGAAACATCAATGAGAGAGAAACATCAATCAGCTGCCTCCTGTACTGGGTATGTGTCCCCAACCAAGGTACATGGCCTTGACCGGAATCAATCCTGCACCCTTGAGTCTGCAGGCTGACGCTCTGACACTGAGCCAAACCAGTTAGGGCTTTAGTTGTAATTTTGATGTGGTTGCTTTAATATATCTTTTTTATTGATTTAAGAGAGGAATGTAGAGGGAGAGAGAGATAAAAACATCAATGATGAGAGACTCATTGATCAGCTGCCTCCTGCAGACTCCTGCTGAGGACTGAACCCACAGCCCAAGCATTTGACCTGACCAGAATCGAACTGACCTCCTGGTTCATAGGTTGACATTCAACTACTGAGCCACACCAGCCAGGGAGTAAATTTATTTTTTTAAAAAAAGATATGTATCCATCTTTTTTTTTTAATATATATTTTATTGATTTTTTTTTTTTTACAGAGCGGAAAGGAGAGGGATAGAGAGCCAGAAACATCAATGAGAGAGAGACATCGATCAGCTGCCTCCTGCACACCCCCCACCGGGGATGTGCCCGCCACCAAGGTACATGCCCCTGACCGGATTCAAACCCAGGACCCTTCAGTCCACAGGCCGATGCTCTATCCACTGAGCCAAAACGGTTTTGGCCCATTCATCTTTTGATGGACACTTGAGTTGCTTTACCTTTTGGCTGTTGTGAATAATGGTCCTTTGAACATGGATGTAAAAATTTCTACTCCTTACTCTTCAAGACCCTACATGTAGTTATTTTGGAGAACTTCCCAGAAGTAGAATTGCTGGGTCAAATAGTAATTCAGTGTTTGCTATTTTGAGGCATTATCATATGGTCTTCCACAGTAGTTGCACCAATGTACATTCCTACCAGTAGTGTAAAGGGTCCCGTTTCTCCAGATCCATGCCAAAGCTTGTTATTTTCTGGGTGTTTTTTGTTTTTTGTTTTTGTTTTTTTACAATAACTGTCCTAATGGGTGTGGTCTGATATCTCATTGGTTTTGATTTACATTTCCCAATGATTAGTGGTGTTGAGCATCTTTTTATGTCTTATTGGCCATTTGTATATTCTCTTTAGAAAAATGTCTCTTCAGGTCTGTGCCACGCCAGCATGGCCAAGGGTAAACCTAGGGAGGGTGGTAAAGGATTTAGAAAAGACAAAGAGAATACAGCTGGGGCTCCGAGGATCTCCCATGCTGGATGAGGACACAGAAAGACCCCCGCCTGAAAGCTGAGACTTTATTTTATAGTCAGAGACAAACAAGGTAGTAGTCAACATAGTTACAATGTTCTTCTAAGTTCACTTGTTTTGTCAGCACTTGCTGCACCTCCCACAGCCCATTAGCTACCTAGGAAGGATCTAGGGAGTGTCATAAGGTCAAGCTTAATAATGCCAAGAGGGCTCTGCCCTCCAAGCTGGGACTTGTTTGTGGCTCTACCATAGGTCAATCCGAGGTTTAACCCTATAGCCGCTCCTTACACAGGTCCTTTGCCTATTTTTTTTTAATATTTTTATTGATTTCAGAGAGGAAGGGGGAGAGAGAGAGAGAGAGAGAGAGAGAGATCAATTATGAGAGAATCATTGATTGACCGTCTCTTGCATGCCCCCTACTGGGGATTGAGTCTGCAACCCAGGCATGTGCCCTGACCAGGAATCGAACCATGACTGCTAGGTTCATAGGTCGACGCTCAACCACTGAGCCATGCCAGCACTGGGTATTTTTTAAATTAGGTTGTTTGGTTTTGTTGTTAAGGGTTAGAACTTTATATATTGCAGATATCAGCTTCTTATCAACATGTGATTTTCAAATATGATCTCCCATTCTGTGGGTTGCCTTCTCATTCTGATGATTATGTCCTTTGATGCAGATAAGTTTTTAATTTTTACATTGTTCAATTTACCTATTTTTCTTTTATTGTGCTTTTGATGTCACCTACAAGAAATAATTGTCATTTCAATTTCAGGAAGCTTTTCCTCTGTTTATTTTAAAAGTTTTATAATTTAAGCTCTTGCATTTAGGTGTTAATTCATTTTGAGTTAACCTTTGTGTATAATGTGAGGTAAGGCTCCAACCTCATCATTTTGTGTCTGATATCCAGATTTTTTCAGCACCATTTGTTGTAAAAACTATTCATCCACGTTGAATGTTCTTGGCACCCTTGTTGAAATCATTTGACCATAAATGTGATGGCTCATTTTTGAGCTCTCAATTCTATCCTATTGATCTATTTGTCTTACTCTATGTCAGTGCCATACTGTTTTAACTGCTGTAGCTTTACAGTAAATTTTTAAATCAGGAAGTCTGAGGTCTCCAACTTTATTCTTTTTCCGAGATGTTTTTGACTATTTGGGATTCCTTGAGTTTCTATATGAATTTTAGAAAATATCTTTCTATTTCTGCAAAAAAGTCATTTGATTTTTTTATAAGGATTGCATTGAATCTGTAGATCACTTTGGTGGTACTGATGTCTTAAGAATCTTAAGGTTTCCCAGTCTATGAACACCATATGTCTTTCCATTTTTTTGTGTCTTCTTTCATTTATTTCAGCACTGTTTTTTACTTTTCAATGTATGCCCTTCACCTCCAGGGTTAAGTTTATTCCTAAGTATTTTATTCTTTTTGGTGCTACTGTAAATGAAATTATTTTCTTAATTTCCTTTGTGATTGTTTGGAGTTAATGTCTAACAGGATACATGTTGAAGGCAGTTCTGAGAACAGATGGTCAGATGTGGGGAATAAGAGACAGAAAGGGGCCAAAGCTGGCTTTGTCCGGGGCAGCTTAGGGAACAGAGCCGCATTAAATGGCAGGGGGAGATGCTGGAAGCGCAGGTTTGGTAGATTCCGATTTGGACATATGATGTTGAAGGGCAAAGATAAGGAGACCTAAGAATTGACCCCGGAGATGGCAAGGAGAGGGCCTGGTGGCCTTGATAAGAGTTGTTCAGGGAAAGGACAGGAAGAAAAGCCTGACTGAAGTGACCTTCAACTGGGACAGGTGGTGGTGCCTGGGTAATTTTTAAAACCTTACCAAATTT
>PVJN01002754.1:35072-112246 GCA_004026805.1 Lasiurus borealis | reverse complement strand
GTGTACAAAGACGACCTGGTTCCACTCTAAGAGAGCGTGTGGGAGGCAGGCAGACAAACAGGAAGACATGCGCTAAAGAGAGCAGCAGAATCAAGTGTAAGGAGCTGGGAGCTGGGGAAGGGTGAGCAGCTCAGCCACGAGGGGTGAAGGGCTCCACTGGGCATCTGATTTTGAGATCTTACTTCTCACAAAGGCCACATGTTAAAGAATTAATTTCAAGGCAACCATTCTACCTCAATACAACTGTTTAAATAATAATGATTTTCCTCTAACTTTCTGCCATGTTATTTTCCTTTTGTACTTTCAATTTTCTAAAAAAGAATAACAATAAAAGTCCTCAGAATCCTCCAAAGAGATCTTGTCCTCATTTCGGATCATTTTCTTGGCAGAGTCCAACTGGGTAGGTCTGGTGAATTTTAAGTCTCTATGAAAATAATGACCCCATTTCTTGGAATCCAAGTTCTTATTTTTCAGGAATTTACACTGGTGTAATGTCTTTTCCTTTTTATTTTTTCATTGTCTCTTTTGAGACCAGGTTCTTAAGGTAGCTCTAACTTTTACTTTGGATTTTATGTGTATTTTTTTCTTAATCAGTTCATTTAAATACAGCAAATAAGAGAAAATCACTTCAATGCTTGATTCTATGATAGCAACAGCACATCTGTGACCTTTTAGTGTCAGCCTCGTTCATGTTGATCAAAATACAGGGGCTTCTTTATAAACACGTGGGTGGGTAACTGGATAGGTGGTAGGAGGTGACATCAGATTTTCATACTGGATCTCATTTGGATAAACAGGAGTTTACAATGATAAGAAACAGAATCAACATTCATTTTATTCTTGTTTCTCTTCTTCTATTCACCTTTAAGTTGTGGCCTTTGTACCAGATATCAGTACATCCTGGTAACTTATATCCCACATTATCTAAAATGTGAAAAGCCACAAGAGGGAAAATTTGATTATCAGTAGGATGGCATATACTCATCTGCTCTGTCTAAGCGCCAAAGGCAGAAGTACCTTCAGCCTGGAGCCCCTCTGTGAATATGTCTCTTCCATGAGATCTCTCCATGTAGATGTGTTTACCCATCTACTGCCATGAGATCAGGGCCTTCCTATCTGCATGAAGAATAGGAACCAAGCAAAGATTTCTTCTGAACATTTGTGTGAACTGCACTGACCTGGAGATAGTCCTTAAGCTTCGTGTTCATTGTTCTTGAAACAATCCAGCCATAGTATCATTATTTAAAAAAACAGTTACAGCTTTATTTTTTGAAATGATTTTCCTAATATTTCTATACAAAAGTGAAACATATAACCTTAATAGTTTAAGTCCCATATATTTTATTAAATCCCCTTCCTTATTATTAATCTTTCCCTGTTTTGATATTTATAGTGTGGGCCCAAGTTATTTTTTAGCTTTGATTCTTTATGAATGATCCAGTAATACTCCAAGAGTTAGCAGGGAATTATATTACTCTGTTTATATTTTCCACTAGAGGCCCGGTGCATGAAAATTTATGCACTGGAGGTGGGTCCCTCGGTCCAGCCTGTCCCCTCTCACTGTACTGGAGCCCTCAGGGTTGGGAGGCAACCCAGTAATCAGGGGAAGGTGACCCCTTCATCACACCTCTGCTGCTGCTACTGCCTGCAGCGCAAACCTCGGCTGGCCCTGGTTACCTGAGCCTTGGGCAGCCCCAGGCAGCTGGGCAGCTGCCATTTGAGGCTTGCCTGAGTCTTGGGCCAGGCCTGGTCAGCTGGGGGTAGAGGGAACTGAGGGACTCCAGAGGCAGGTGACCTAGCAGGGCTGAGGGGACTGGGAACCATCATCTTTGGCTATGAGCACCACCATCTTTGAGGGCATGGCATCCAATTAACATATTTCCCCCTTATTGGCTGTGGGTGCCGCCATCTTTGCGATGGTGTGAGGGTCAATTAGCATATTTCCTCTTTATTGGATGGGATTGTTACACTTATAACAAATAAGTCCCTTAAAAACCCGACTGGTGAGTCTGACAGCTGCCCTGCTCTTGCTAAGGGGACAGGATGGACACGCTCCTTCTGGGACTTCCATGGCCTGGTTCCTTCCTGCTACCTGCCCTGCTTGGTTACCATAGTGATTAGCCCAAAGCAGTACATCAGTTCTGAGGTCGGCACAGACTGAGCACGGATGGAGTCTTTCACCCTGGACGGCAGGTTCTAGAATTGTTTACTGCATCTTGAGCATTTCTCAGAACAAGAGAATCAGAAACAACAACGCATCCTGGTTAGACGGAGCGCAAACACTTCTGTTAGCACCGGGGCTGCAAAGGGACAGCTGGAGACTTTTGTCAGTCCGGGCATGACGACGTCAGCCTGGCTGGATCATCCCCCGCCTCCCATATTCCCGAGCTGTGGCCAGACAATGAGACTGAGGCTCAAACTCTTCCCAGAGCCTTAAAGTGTGACCGCCGAAAGGTCAGGTTAGCGATGTCCCTCTTTAACATTCAGAGCCAGGAGCAAACGGAGGCGTTGATACGATTGCCAGCCAGAGGCTGTTCACAGGAAGCCCTTTGAAATGACAGGCTGGTCCTGGAATTCAGGGGGCTGACATCTCCCGGGCTGCCACTCTCCCGGAGAGAGCACCTCAGCGGAATGCCTAAGTGCCCACCCTGCCCCTGCCCTGCTGAGCAGGGACAATGACGACCACTTTGTGCTCCAGCTCCTTCCCCGTGAGAGGAGAGATCTGGAAGCGCCGTCTAAGATCTCAGGCCGCTCTGCAGTCTCTGACTCCGCGAGGGGAAGGGATGAGATATTGAGGCAGGTTTTCCATCGTGGCCCGTCCTCGGCCAGGCCAGGTGAGGCAGGTCACAGCCACTCTCACCGGGCAGCCCCCACCCTCCTTTCAGCCTCTCCCTCTCTGCTCTGGGGTCTTGTGACCTCCCCCCAGAAACACTGTCCTGGGCCAGTTGCAAAGAAGAGAGCGAAAAACATCCTCCCTCCGCATGCTCCATTGAATCACTTTCCGGGTACCCCATCACACACCACTGTCAAGCATCCACAGCTTCTAGAAAGCGTGGGATGAGTTCAGTACAGGTCAGGACATACCATACAACTGTATTCTATTCCCTCTTTTACTCTCTAACCTTTTCCACAGCCCTTAAATGTGCGTTAAACGCAGAGCAACTCGATGGAAATAAGTACAGTGGTACCTTGAGATACGAGTGCCCTAACATACGAGATTTTTGAGATACGAGCCGTCAAGCGAGCGGATATTTGCTTTGAAATACGAGCAACAGTTGAGATATGAGTAATCACGTGGATCGGCCAGCTGCACACGACCCACCAGTTTACCTCGACTGGAGCGTCTCATAGTTTCCCACGCCTCAAGGTTACGGAACGAATGAAACTCATATCTCGAGGTACCACTGTATCTGATCATGACCAAAGAGGCAGGAGGCTGCTGGAGAAGGTTATTTGCAACCAAGACCCAGCGGACCCAGGAGGAACCTGTAACACGCAACCGCCACGCGGCAGGCACTCACGGGTCAAAGGCCGCCAGCAGGAAGTTGAGCAGGAGGCCGATGGACTGCTCCACGTGGATCTGGTGCGTGGTGGGCATGCGCTTGTTGAGCTGGTAGAAGATGGTGGAGAGCACAGCCTCCAGGCGAGCCACGCTGAGCTCCGTGTTGGGGTCCAGGTTGTTGAGCGCGTTCTCCCGAAGAGCTTCGATGACGTTCCAGATGTCCACCAGGTGCACTGGCGAGGCAAAGGAGAGCGACGGCATCAGCCCACGGGCAGGGAAAGGCCAGGTCACCGTGCTGCCCGCCCCCACCCTCCCCAGGCGCTCACACGTAGGTCGCCAGGAGCATAGCGCACAGTGCACCATTCCAAAGACTGGACGTGCGGTGTATAGCCCGCAAATGCTTTGCCGAATCCCCTAGTAGAGAGTTAGCTCTCGTCTTCGTAATGACCCTTGAACTACAGCAGTTTTCCCACCTTCCAGGTGAGGAAGCAGGATCAGGGGAGTTCACTGAGCAAACACAAGGCCAAGTCCAGTCAATGGCACAACTGGCCTTCAACTCCAAGTCAGCCTGGCTCCTTTAAAGAACTGACGTCAAGTTGGCATTGAACATCGTGGGACTAGAAGGTGTATTCTACGTGGATTAGATACATTTATGCATCGCTATCCCATCACCATAGTGTTAGCTAGCGTCTCCATCATATCCTATCATTTCCTTCTTACAGTGAGAACAATGAAGATCTAGTTACTCAGCAAGTTGGAAGTAGATACTATTTGTGATTATAGGTAACAAGTCTATTGCTTAAAAGCATTTCCTCATTGTACATGCTAACCCCTAAAAGACAGAGAGAAAGAGAGAGAGAGAGAACCTATAACACTTAAATTTTATTATTTAGAAGAGTATCATAACTGCATTTGAGAATGTAAAATATTTTCATTTACATATTCTTAGTAGTATAAGGTTTGAAATAAGAAGAAATGGGACAAGAAGAGGGGGCGGGGGGCAGGTATGAGGCATCACTACAATGCAACAGCAGAACGAAGTCACAGATAATTCACCGGTGAGAACAAGCAGGCACTTAAGTCATGGTTACTTTCACTAGGTGGTCAAGAAATCCATTTCTATTGCTGTTCACCCTGAAGTCTCATTATGACACCCCAGAAACCACCACCACAATCAAGATAATACATCTGTCATCCCCAAAAGTCTCCTTTGAAATCTGTCCTAAGCCACAGACTGGCTTTCTGTCCTGATTTTCTGGAATTCTATATAGCTGAAATCATGCAGCATGTACTCTTGTTGTTATTTTTTTTTGTGGGGGGAGGGGGCCCAGAGAGGCTCCCAGGATTCCCAGGGGTGGAATCACAGAAGCCCATGGAAGCAGCCAGCATGTCCACAGACAGTGGGAACGTCAGCCACTGCGTGCCCAGCCTACACCGATATCCTCGCTGCCAAACCCACTTTCTGTGGGGTTCCCTCCCTGGATGAATGGCCTCGGCCCCTACATTCTTCCTCCACCCCAGCTAGAATCTGGATTTCACCCCTGGATCCTCAGATCTCATATGCAATCGATGACCCAGTCCTATTGGACACTCTTTCCAAAGTCTCACTTTAATTCCTCCCTTTCCACAGACTCTCATCCCCATCACCCAGTTTCACCACCCACATGTTATCACCATTAATTATCTCACTGACTCCGTCAACTCCTCCATCTCCATTCTCTCTCCACTCCAATTCATTCTACGCACTGTGGCCAGGGCGGTATTTCTGAACTGCATATCTGACTTGTCACTCATAAGCTGTGCCAATTCCTTTAATAACTGCCCATTAAGTTGAAACTCTTCAACATGGTTTGTGAAGTTCTTTCAGACCTGGCCCCACTTCCTTCTCATCTATGTCTCATCTATGCCTGAGGGTCTATGCCACTTCTTCAAGGATGCTTGTCTGGATCTCTTGCCTCTAGGTTTTGTACCTTCCTACGTGCCCCCTAGGGACCCTGTCCTCCCCATGATTTAGTGGACTCTGTGCAGGCCAGCTGGTTGTCTGTTTGTCCTCTGCATTGTATGTTGCACAGGAAGAGACTCCATCTGCCGGGATACTATTCACACCCCCAGCCTCACACACCACGGGAGCTTAATACTTATCTGTTGGCTACGTAAACACATGTCAAGGCAGTGACTCAACAGTGAATGAGCATGTGATGGTTAAAGGGGCAGTACGGCACAGGCGCGCAGAATCACAAAAGCCTTGGTGTGCATCCCAGGTGCATCACCTGGCATGTGACTTGACCTTTCTGAGTCTTCGTCTTGACAAAATGGGGCTGGCAAGAGCATCTACCCTCAGATAATTACTATATAGAATAAACAGAAAACAAAACAAAAAAAGAACAAATGGGGTGATGCTTACAAATTGCTTGGATAGGGCAGGTAACTCAGGAAATAATAATATGGACACATCAGATATCTAGAAATCATAGGAACGTTACTAAAAATAAGTATGATCTATATTTGGGCTTTCGCATTTAAAGTCTCCATTTAAGGACAAAGGAAACAGTAATTACAGCTGTGAGACTAGATAATTATCCATGGAAGAAAAACGAGCTTCATAGTTCTGTGCCAGCCCCTGCGGTAGGGCCTAGGGACTCCATGGCAGACACGGCTCCTGCCTTGGGGAACCGAGTCTGAAGGGAATACAGAGATGAGTCACAGTCACGCAAACAGATAACCAGAAATTGTGTGACTTGTTGGATTATGTAATGGCCGTGAAAGGGCCAGAAGTACAAGAGAAGCACTTTACACAGTATTTAGTGTGCCATAAGCATAGTTCAATATCTACTAATTATTTTTGAGGAAGAGAAGTAATCACAATTCTTTTGCTGAGTTGAGGAGGAACACTGAGAAATTTGCTAAGTCGAGAGTCATTAGGCAGTTCTTAAGGGGTCTGCTTTAAAGTCTGGCAGTTGTATAAATACATTGCTTTCTGTTGAGCATTTTAGAGAATGAGGACCTCTAGGTATGCTAGAATGATGATACACCACTAGATGGCACTGTACACATTTCACTGCTTGCTCTCAAGCTAGAGCTGTCCATCATAAAGCACCTGCTAATTAGGTATAGGCAACCGGAAGTGGGGTTTCCTCATCCACGTGACCGTGTACATTTCATACTAATATACCAGGAAAGGCAACAGTTTGCAGATGACATCATTTTGTTAACATTAATCCTATCAAGAGTAAACAGAATGTTTTCTTAAGAGTAGAATTTAGTTCTTCAGAGAATCAAAAATATGATTAGTGTTAACTGCAGGTAATTAATTATGAACACCACACAGTAGTTTGTCTTTATAAAGAAATGGAAATAGACAAAACATCAATAGTTTGTCTTAAATCCAAGAAAACCCAGACTGAAAGAAAAGGGCTAGGATGAGGATTGGGGGAGGAGGGTTTGGGGTTTTGGGGGCTGGTTTCCACATGGGTAGAGAAGAATTTTTGAATCTCAAATGATGCTGGTCATGTGTCCCTTTATTTGAATGGGAGATGGACTCTTTTTTTAAAAAAATGTGTTTTATTGACTTTTTACAGAGAGGAAGGGAGAGGAATAGAGAGTTAGAAACATCGATGAGAGAGAGAGACATTGATCAGCTGCCTCCTGCATGCCCCCTACTGGAGATGTGCCCACAACCAAGATACATGCCCGTGACCGGAATCGCACCTGGGACCTTTCAGTCCGCAGACCAATGATCTATCCACTGAGCCAAACCGGTTTCGGCAGGAGCTGGACTCTTAGTTCATAGTTAGAAAATGACTTAAATCCAAGTGTCCCTGGGAAATGGGCAGAAATGCCAAACTCATTTAGAGCTAATAGAAATGATGGGTGTCATAAGCGTTCTTGAAGTAGAATTGCGTGAGGGGAAAATACAGAAGCGAGGGTCCAGAAAGCACAGGAATATCAAAAGACAGCGTCAAGATTCAGTCTATCTCTGAGCGTGTCCAGAACCAGCCTCCCTGGGGCCCCATCACAGAGACTGGGTGCGGGTCGGTGGCTCTAAGCATGATGGGCTTTCCCCTAAAGCCCTTGGCGAGCTCTTAAAAATATCCCCAGCCCAGACTCGCCCCCTCACTGGCTCCAGAATTCAGGAGGGTGGGCACGGGTTTTGGCAAAGCCCTGCAGGTGGTTCTGCCAACCACTCGTTATAAACGTTGGGACGGGTCCAGAGGGCTGGCAGCGAGGGAAGGCCCATACACACCGTCTTGTAGAGCAGTGGTTCTCAACCTTCCTAAGGCCGCGACCCTTGCATACAGTTCCTCATGTGGTGGTGACCCCCAACTATGAAATGTTGCTACTGTGATGCATCGTGATGTAAATATCTGCATTTTCCGATGGTCTTAGGTGACCCCTGTGAAAGGGTCATTTGACCCCCAAAGGGGTCGCGACCCGCAGGTTGAGAACCGCTGTTGTAGAGCGTTCGCTTCCATCACTTGGAGGAGTGACCCTGACCGGAGTCTCTATGGGGCTGGAGAACAGCTCTCTGGCGATGCCACTGTGGCCGGTCTGGGCCATACGCGGAGTTGCAAGGCGCAAGGTCTGTTAGGAATGCAGATCTCAGTACCCCTGCCCTCCCTCCCTTAGAGCTAGAGCATCAGAATCTTCCTTTTAATAACATTCCCAGCGTCTCCTCCACTCATTACCCTAAGCCGAGATAACTAGCTTTACTTCTCAGCCTTCCACCACAGAGACTTCAAACTTCAAGCACAGAACAAGCTTTTATTTAGTCCTGACCATGTGGCAGCACGGGCTTGGGTTCTAGAATGAGCACAGACAAGACATGCAGGCATCTCTGACCACACGGGAGTTACAGGCGGTGGGGAACAGAGAGATTTAGCAAACAAGCACATTGAGCGTGCTACAGTAATAATCTGTTCTCTTGCAGATGAAAAAATGGGCTTAGTGGTAAGAGATTCAAATCAAAGTGTTGCTTCATTTGTATAATGGGAATAATAACATACACCATGTTTACCTTCTAGGTATTCTGAGGAACGATAAATATTTACATGGAAAACGTTAAGCTGTAAAGCACGCTCTGTATTTTAGGTATTCATATTTTTTGAGAGAAAAACAGACCATAAAATGTACTGTCGCATTCAGATAAAATGATAAAATTTCCTCCCTTCAAATTCGTTCAGTTCTTTACTTTGCTGTCAGTTATAAAGGTACAATATTTTTCTATAATTGCAGGTTTGTTTTCCTCTTAATGAATGGGATATATAATCTATCCATGAGAGATTAGATCACAGCGATGCCTATTTTAGTTCGCTTTCAGAGCAAATACTTCTCTCGAAATTCAGAGCCTCAGTCCCTGAGAAAAAAGGATATGCCCCATGCCTCACCCCTCCCCACACATCTACGGCACACACAGGCCTTAACATATGGAGAACGACAGCCATATGCTTCCACACGCAGAGCGGGGAAGGGAAGCAAGAAATGAGACTCTACAACCTTTTCGAAAGGAATTAAATCCCAACCAGTAACGTTAAAGGTCCTGTAATACATTCTTCTTCAGGTTACAGGTAATTTAACAAACTGTGAGAGCCTGGCCATAAAAGAGATTGTCATTCTCCTGGGGAGAGACACGCAGATGGTCTAACTGAAGACCAAGATGAGACACGACATTATAAAAGCCCACATTCACAGGGCAGGTTTAAGTAAAGGAGCGACTGGAACTCGAAATACTGTATAGGGGTGCTCTGTGGCCTGGAAACTTTGGAAGGATTTGGAGGAGGAGGAGGAGGAGGAAGAGGAGGAGGAGAAGGAGGAGGGGGAGGAGGAGGAAGAGGAGGAGGAGGAAGGGGAGAGGTGTAAGGGCTCAAGTTGGCTCCTGAATCAAAGCAGGATATGAATGCATGAATCCAAGCAGGATATGAATGCATGAATCCAAGCAGGATATGAATGCATGAATCCAAGCAGGATATGAATGCATGTTGAGGAGGAGGGAGAATACTCCACAAAGAAGCAGGTGGCCCCTGGCACCGAGCAATGAATGGAGGAGGTGCGATCGGTCCTGGATTGATGGGTTGGGGCTAGAGGGGTTTGTGTGGGGCTTACAGGAAAGCAGAGTCTATAAGGAAGTGAACCTTTCTTTGAGAATTATTTCGTACTTTTCTCATTTTTTCTGAAAGCAAATAGAAAGATTGAGTATTTGTAGTTATACAGTTCAATGCTTAGTGTCATTTTTCAAATCATCATGTCAGCTAATTCCGACCCCCGTCTCCAGCCAACCAGTCCAGCGGTGAAACCCAGGGGTGATCTTTGGAGCGGCGAGTGGGTCTGATTCCAGAAGTCTGGGGTGTGGCCAGGGCATCCACAGGTAAAGCACCTCCTGAGGTGACTTGAACGACAATGAGGTTTGAGAACCACTGCTAGGGAGTCTGACTCCAGGGATGGAGTTAGACACGGACAGGAAGAACGAGACATGGATGCGCACGTGATACAGAGGACTTTATTGAAAAGGTGTCATGAGGATCTCAGGAACAAGAAATCCCTGTGCCAATCATCCAGTTGGTAGGATCTTTTCAAAGAAGTACAGTGGTACCTCGAGATATGAGTTTAATTCCTTCGGTAACCTTGAAGTGTGGGAAACTATGAGAAGCTCGAGTCGCGGTAAACTGGTGGGTCGTGTGCAGCCGCCAATCCACACGATTACTCCTATCTCAAATGTTGCTCATATTTCAAAGCAAAAATCGCTCACTTGATGGCTCATATCTCAAAAATCTCATATGTTAGGGCACTCGTATCTCGAGGTACCACTATATTTTTTTATTTTTTTTGCAGGCAATTGGGCCTTTTGTTGTGACAAAATCGTCTTTAAAAACCTTTTGAGACGGGGGAGGACTCAGTCACATGGTATGCTTTGGCCACTTATGACACGGGTCTATTAGACCGCTTATGGCAGAGTCAACACACGTACCCTGATGTCATTACGCTGAGGAGATCAGCCATCGCCCACAACAACCAGATACTGAGTTTGGAAAGAGAATGTTAATAAAAGCACAATTTTCAGATGTGATTTTTACCAGCGAGCCGAACCTTTCTAAGATGAATCTAAACACCTGAACAGCTCACTGAATTATCTTTCCCTTCCACACTCAGCATCTCCCTTGCTCCCGAAGTATGCCTTTGTCACTAACTTAGTTCTCTTTGCGAAGGCTCCTAGGAGAGATGCATCATACCTTACAGAGACATTTTAGTTTCACTTTAACTTCCCGGTTAATACAGATGATATAATAACAGAGCTTCCGGAAAAGGCCTGTAACATAATTTTGGTATAAAATCAAATAGGGTATCACGCTCGTCCTCAGAGGCGCTGAGAGCACATCCATTTTCTACGCGGAAAAAGTAGTCAGTGTTTGTAGACCGGCATCATTATTCAAAATGAGGTGTATTAATCGCTGGCTCAATAGCTGCCATGCTGTAAGTTAAATTTAACACAATTCGATGGAACAAGCACTCCGTTAGCCTATTATTTCTCAAAGTACTGTACCGAGGGCTGTGAAAATAATAGGAGAAGGCAAAGGAACAGGATGACCTGAACAGTCACGAATTTCTCACCGCTAGTGTTTCACTCTGTTCAGAATATACTTAATAACTTTAGAGGCAAGGGAATCTAAGAGCTCATCTCCCCTCTAGGTAGTAATTTTAGACTTCGCTAGATAAGTCCACAGAGGTTCCTTCAATATGCTCTCACTGCTTCCTCTCAGCTACTGACGTCTACTTAAGATTCTTCTTACAGCGAGTCTCCACACTCTTCTCCTACTGCTCTCCTTTTCCACCTCCCCTAAAACATATTTTAAGGCTTAGCTCTGGTCATACCGTTGTCTGTTGTCTATTGGGGAAAACCCAAGCTTCTAAGCAATGTGTAGACTCGAGGTTCCTAATCTTCAGCCTTATCTTACCTCCAGCTTCTCCTGGGCCCTACACTCCAGTCACACTGGACTCGTCACTGTTCCGGGATATTCCCTTGGTTGTCCCGTACATGCCTTTCCTCGGCTGCTGCCCTCATCAGCTATGCTCTTCAGTACCTATCTTTTCAAGGTACAGTGGTATCTCGACATATGAGTTTAATTCGTTCCGTAACCTTCAGGCGTGGGAAACTATGAGACACTCGAGTCATGGTAAACTGGTGGGTGGTGTGCAGCTGGCTAATCCGCGCGATGACTCCTATCTCAAATGTTGCTCGTATTTCAAAGCAAAAATCACTCGCTCGATGGCTCGTATCTCAAAAATATCGTATGTTAGGGCACTCGTATCTCAAGGTACCACTGTATTGCACACATGCATGGCCACAAGGCAGCTCACTCTGATGCTCACCTCCCCTTTGTTGCTTCCAGAAACTTCCACGTGTCTATTAGACCGTTTATGACACTCTGCATTTCCCACAGTTATTAATCAACTAGAGGTCCGGTGCACGAAATTTGTGAAAGGGGGCGTGGCCCTCGCAGTCCAGCTGCCCTGCAGCCCCGTCCACTGGTTGTTCCGGAAGATTGTTCCACCATCCAGTCTAATTGGCATCTTAGCTCTTCATTATATGGCATAGGTTGTCCCCTCCATTTTTCAGATAAACCCTTGACTGAACTTCAGGGAAGAGGAGGGTCTCTGAAATGACGAGCTAATTTGGATGGGGGCCAGGTGTGTCTTCAGGGGCCAGGACCTGTGGCTTTCAGCAGAGTCTCCCAAAGAGCCATGGGGAGAGAAGTTGAGGAGTCACAGCACTGAATTAGGTGCAATCTGAAGACATGGACTCTGTCCTGGCCATTTCTCTCTTTCTTCCTCACGGCCACACGCAGAATGCCTTGTTCAAACTGGGTGCCTGTGACCACTTAGGGAATGGCACACGGTGCCTGCTGCTTGCCAGACCCTGCATATCACCCCTGGATGCCTTCCTCTGCCTCCTCTTCTCAGACACCCGCAGCGTTTCCCCAGAACCTGTATCATGCCGTGCACACTATGACTTGAGTGGATGGCCAGAATCAGACACGCCAGTGGCCACGTTATAGGAGGAAGAGTGTCCACAGGGCTAGTGACCACGAGGCCTGTCTGCCACCTTCCCTTTGTGGCTGCTGATCTCGGTGACCCCGCATCCTGTGCCCACCTGGTTGGGAGAACACTGACAGACAGAGTGGCAGGGACGCCACAGAGCGGGTAGTGTGACTGTCCTGTACCCGCCCTGTCTGTTTACATACATAATGGTCTTCGTGCAATGAGAGAAAGCAGTCTGATAGAAACAGCAGATGCATTTTACTCCTCCACGTGGAAGACAGCTATGGCCTCGGTGCCTCGTGCATGGAAAGCTGTTAGGGAGACGGGCAAGCACTGGGGACGAATAGGTCCCTGGACAGCTGAGGACTCTCTCCAGAGGGAAGTCAAGAACGTGGGACGTGGATCTTGTGCAGAAAAACATCTTTGAAAAAGTTAGTAGAAAATACTGATGAGGAAATCGTCAATGCAGAAAGCCAAGGCACCAGCAGGCAAGGTGTCAGACCTCCTGGTGCCACTTCAAAATCGTGGCTCCACCTCTGCCTCCAGAGCTATAGGCGCGCGTCATGGCATAGACTTTGGCCAGTTCCGCGCGGCTGTGACCAGCCGGCCACTGGCTCAGGCTCTTGCTGTTCACCTGTGACTCCCCAGCCTGCATACCTGGAGCCCCCCAACGCTCCCCCAGGTGCAGCCTGTAAGTGCAAGTGCAGACCCCTGCCCCGTGCGGGGCTCCGTCCCTCCTCCTTTTTGTCTCCTGGCTGGACAGTTCTGGGTGCATTTCACAAGCCTCCTCACGTGATCTAGTGCTTTTCCTTTCCTGTCCCAGTTCTGCTCTGCCTCCAGCACCCAAACGCACAGCTTCGGGCCAGGCCCTGGGGAGGAGTCCGCGTTCCGGGGAAACACAGGCCTGATTCCAATCAAGTCCTTGTCTCGCTGATTGAAACGCCCGCAGTCCCAATGGCAGACAGTGCTGACTGGGCCCTCTTCCGAGGACACTCTGATGCTGTTTGGTCCCCACATTAGGAGAGCCGTGTCTCACGCTGCGGCGTCGGGTTTGACAAACGAAGCGCATCCCTCTTGAGCTCGCAGGGAAGGTCATTACCGCTCTGAGAAGCGAAGCGATGGAGGGCTGGAGGTGTCGCTAGCTCTGCGGCCGGCTGAGTGGCCACGTGCTTGCCTCCTGCGGGCAAGGCTGGCAGCCCGGAGGGCAGGGGCTGTTTGCGGGGGCCCTCGGCTGGTGTCTGGAAGCCGGAAGCTCCCTCTGATCGGTGTCATTTTCCCCGGCGCTTATCTCAGGGGGGCACTTGCTGCTCTCCTCCCCTGGGAGGAGCAGAACCTTCCACGTCCCGAAGGAAGAGCAGGGAGAGCGGGCCTAGCCCAGCCCCGTGAGTAACGGTAGCTGTACTAAAGGTAGGCACAGACACGCTGTTTCAACAGCTACGGACATCTTTGATTTCTCCTAATCACCATTCTTACAAGTAACTGTTTTCTTTAGAAAATGAAAGTTGGCTGAGGGGACTAAAAGGCTGGATATGAGTTTATACCCTATTTCCCCGAAAATAAGACAGTGTCTTATATTAATTTTTGCTCCCAAAGATGCGCTAGGTCTTATGTTCAGGGGATGTCTTCTTTTTCCATGAAGAAGAAGACGGTGCACATTTATCGTTGAACAAAAGGAAATGTATGACCTGTCTACGGTACGGTAGTCGTTGTCATTACAAACCAGCTCACGGATGGGCCGCAGCGCAGCCGGAGCTGTTCAGGCAGGGCGAGGTCTCTTTAAATCAGGAGTCAGATGCCTGACAGTAGCTTCGGGGGCCTTTATATTCCGGGGAGGCCTTATGTCGGGGGGAGGCCTGATGATCGGGGAGGTCTTATTTCCAGGGGGGATGCCTTCTATGACAGCCAGAGGCAAAACGGGAAGTAGGTCTTATTTTCAGGGGATGCCTTACTTTCAGGGAAACAGGGTAAGAAGGAAGCACAGCCCTGGCTTTTTCAGATCCTACAAACAGAAGCAGCGAGGAGGCGGCGCAGAGTTTGCTCTGACTGACGCAGGGGAAACCATGTGCCGGCGCCAGCGTGCCCGGGGGGCTGGTTCTGGCCGCACAGCTGCCGTGGAGAACGTTAATGGGCTTGTTCTCCTGCCGCCGCCACCGATTTGCCCACGGGGAGCGCTGGGAGCGCTGTCTTCCCGCCGTGAACTTGCCCTCCTCCCACACACGGCTCTGGGATGACTCAGCATCCGGCAGGAAAGCGAGCACCAGAAACACGGGAGCGATTCCAACAGAGAGAACGGCGCTCCGCGGGCTTGTCATCGGCCACTTTACCCCACCAAACCTCCGCCTCTTCCGTCGACTCCATGCTGGAGAGAGTCGTCCTAGCTTTCCTTCGGAATATCTCTCTTTGGGGGGATCTATTTCTCTGCCGCGGATTTTTACTTTAAACTTTATGTATCCACCCAGTGTTCTGTGTGTCCTTAGCTGGGAAATAGAAGTCTCTGGTCCTAGGCAGTGGGACAGGCAGAATCCTGATGCTCCCTTCTCTCCCCGGTTCCTGGTCCCTGTAGTTTGCCTTCTCTCAGTCACTCAGTAATCCCGGTACTGCTGTGAGGGGGTTTGCAGATGGAATTAAGGTCCTACATCAGCCAGCCTTAAAACAGGGAGACGATCGAGTGGGCCTGACCTAATCAGAGGAATCTGTTAATAGTGGAGTTTTCTCTGGCCGGTCACAGAGGGGGAGGCAGAGGACACATGCTGGCTGGTGGGAAAGGCAGCGAACACCCGTGCTCTGAGTGGGGTCTTGTGGCGAGCAGCGTGGGTAGCTGCGAGGGGCTAAGACTACCACCCTGACTATCGGAAAGAACGGGTACCACAGTCCTTCAACCAAAGGAAATGAATTCTGCCAGCAGCTAGACCCCATCTGAGCCCCAGATGAGAACCGCAGACCCAGCCAGCACACTGATTTCAGCCCCCGAGCGAAGCATCCCACATGCTGGATAGGATTTCTGACCTCCAGAAATCGAGAGTCAATGTGTGCTGTCTTAAGCTGCTAAGCGTGTAGCAATTAGTTATGCAATGGTAGAAAATGGATACCAGCAGCTCCAAATGCTTAAAAATGAGGCAGAGAGAAGGAATATGCTTGGGAAAAAACCGAACAGGATGTTAGTATTTATTACTAAGAAATCCTGAGAGGCTACTCTTGCAACATAAAACCAGTCACCTGATGTGAAAAGCAAACCTAGTGAGGGCTGTCCGCTCATTCATGGAAGAACATCTCTTCAGGGCTTACCACACGGAGAGCACTCCATGGGGTTGATGTTGCAGGGAGAGAGAAACTGTTAGCTAAACAGGGATCTGCATTTAGCTTGTTTGGCTCCTAAGAAATCCTGAAAGCTTAGAGCCATTGAAGACAAAAGCAGATGTACTTTAAAGCAGCGGTCCCCACCTTCCAGGCCTCAAGGACCACCAGTGGTCCACGGACCACCGCCTGGTGACTGCTGCCCTCAAGTACCTCGAGATACAAATGCCCTAACATACTAGATTTTTGAGATACGAGCTGTTGAGCGAGCGATTTTTGCTTTGAAATATGACCAACAGTTGAGATAGGAGTAATCGCGCGGATCAGCCGACTGCACACTACCCACCAGTTTACCGCGACTCGAGCATCTCATAGTTTCCCACGCCTCAAGGTTACGGAACGAATTAAACTCGTATCTCCAGGTACCACTGTATAGTTGGGTGAGGGATACTTTTAAAGATGCTCCATGTACTGGAGGAACGCTATTTTGAGAAACAGAAAATTCAGAAACAAGTATATATATATATTTTGTCTTTCCTTTTAGACAAAAATTTCAATTAAATTTTAATTAATAGGAGTGACAGAAACTTCAGACTATGGCCAGAGGAACTGAAAATGGTATAATGTCAATTGTGGGGGACAGCACCCCCGCCTCCTTACTTTTGCTCCATGTAGACAGGAGGGAGTAGATCTCTGATTTATTTCCCTCATTGCTTTTTGTTGTTTGTGAACTAACTTAAGGGTGCGTTTCGTTGACTTTAAAGTAATTTCTGATAAACACGTGTGCTGACATTATAGGTATCTGGATCATTAACCATGCCAATGCTGAACAAAGAAATAATGTGACAGCAGAAAAGCCATTTGTTTAAGGTAAAGGCTGAAATGTTACCACTGCATGCATGCCTATAAGTGGTATACAGGATATTTACTTTTGTGAACAGTTACCGGGAGATCTGGAAGTTAAAGAGAAGGCTGTTGGCTAGAAGGGAGTATGAGGCCTGGATGTGTATTCTCCATTCTGTACCATTTTTCCTGGAAGATGAAACAGCCAACTTGTTCCCTAACTTTGAGAGAGATCTGTTCTTTCATTTTATTAGAGAACTAGAGGCCCGGTGCATGAAATTTGTGCAGAATGTGTGTGTGTGTGTGTGTGTGTGTGTGTGTACACCTCAGCTCAGCCTGTACTCTCTCCAATCTGGGACATCCCTCTCACAATCCAGAACTGCTGGTTACCAACTGCTCGTCTGCCTGCCTTCCTGATTGCCCCTAACTGCTTTTGCCTGCCAGCCTGATCACCCCCTAACCACTCCCCTACCAGCCTGATTGATGCCTAACTGCTCCCCTGCCAGCCTGTTTGCCCCTAACTGTCCTCCTCTGCAGGCCTTTTCCCCCACAACTGCTCTCCCCTGCAGGCCTGGATCCCCTCCAACTGCCCTTCCCTGCAAGCCTGGTCACCCCCAACTTCCCTCCTCTGCCAGCCTGGTCACTCCTAACTGCCCTCCCTTGCAGGTCTGGTCCCTCCCGATTGCCCTCCCCTGCTGACCATCTTGTGTCCACATGGGGGAAGTCATCTTGTGTGTTGGAGTGATGGTCAATCTACATATTACTTTTATTAGATAGGATAGAGGCCTGGGGCCAGCTGGTTTGCTCTGAAGGGTGTTCTGGATCAGGGTGGGTGTTCCCTTGGGGAATGGGGTGGCCTGGGCAAGAGGCCTGTGGCAGTTTGCAGGCTGGCCATAATCTCGGTGACCCAAGCAGAGGCCCTGGTATCTGGGACTTACTTATCTTCTATAATTAAAACTTGAAGCCTTGAGTGGAGGCCTGGGCTGAGGATGTGTGGAAAGCTTGGCTTCCTCCATTGCCAGGTAAACTCAAGCCTCCTGCTCACTCCATGGCCACAGCAATCTTGACTGGGTTAATTTGCATACTTGCTCCTGATTGGCTGGTGGGCGTGACTTGTGGGTGTAGTGGAGTGATGGTTATTTGCATATTACTTTTATTAGATAGGATGTGCTACTGACGGTGTGGGGAGGAGGAGAATGACAGGGAGTAAAGATGAATAGTGAGGAAAGAAGCGGATTTGGAAAACAAATCCTATGGACAGAAGTTGAAGGAATTTGTTGCCTAAAAAAAAAAGAATGGGCTTCTTATAATTCTTCTTTTATAACAGAGGATGCTAAATGGTTTTTTTTTTGTGGACAGAGGGGCACCACCATATGATGAATTAATATTATGTTGACATTATGTTGGCATTTACAGGGTGAGGCAAAAGTAGGTTTACATTTGTTCTTATAAAAATTATGAAATAATTAATAATAATATAAGAATAAACTCTGTTTTATATAATCACAACTGTAAACCCACTTTACCCCCCATATATTACAAAAGAGGAAATAAATGTCACATTTTGATGATAAAATTAAAAATATAATGAATGAGTACTTTTTTTTTAATGCTTGTCTATCAATAAGCAAACTGGAATTGTTTTTTTTTTTGTGAGAAAAACATTTTGCGTAATTAGGATTACACATAGGTGTTCTCTTTTCAAATCGGTCATAAATCTTCACCTATTCTGAGCTCACAGTCTACAAAAACAGGTGCTGGACCCACTTGGTCCATGGCCACAGCTTCCTGGCCTCTTCTGTGAAGTCTCTGTGAACACTGGGACCAGTATTCTTAGCATCCCCATGGAGTGCATTAGAGCAGCGGTTCTCAACCTGTGGGTCGAGACCCCTTTGGGGGTCGAATGACCCTTTCACAGGGGTCGCCTAAGACCATCGGAAAATGCAGATATTTACATCACGATGCATCACAGTAACAACATTTCATGGTTGGGGGTCACCACCACATGAGGAACTGTATGCAAGGGCCGCAGTCTTAGGAAGGTTGAGAACCACTGCATTAGAGGGAATGAACACGGATGTCAGTGATGGGATCGGTGCTGTACAGGGGACACCATAAGGCTGTGGGGGAGAAAATGTGGGGAATTAACTAACACTTAAGATCTTTAAATTTAGATAAAAAAAAATCTCATAAAAAGAGTATGCTCTCCATGCTACATCCAGACAATATTTATTCTTTTTTCTAGAAGATGACTTTACAAGTGTCAGCTTTTATGTTTTTCTTCTCCATTGTATAGTTTTAAAGCTCAGTTTGGGGTAATACACAAAATAAATTTTATCTGTAAATAATGTCTGGACCTAAAAATGAACAAGCCATTTTCAGTTAAGGTCTATCAATTTCTGAGAAGTAAACACTGCATATGAATTTCTAATAAAGCAATGCAGTTACAAACACGCTCGCTGGATTTTTCCTTATTTCTTTTATTGTAGAGTAAAACTCCATTATAAGGTACCATAATTTACTTGGAGCCGGGTTTTATTGCAGACAATTTTCTCCCTCTCTTGCAGGGGTAGTTAATATTGACGAACATATGTCCCATAAACACCAGCGCTTCTGGTTATCTCTCTCAGAGAAAAGCTCTAACTCTGATTAGAATAAGCCGGGCTCAATGGCGGTGGCACTCTGGAAGTACCTCGGAATCACAACCGTTGTGTTTATGGTCTGGAAGGAAAACTCGGCAGACACGTATAATACTTGCATCAACATGGAAACAGCTTGAAAAGGAAGCTTAATTTTAGCAGAGCGTTCCACAAAAGCTTGTATTTCTTCTTTGAGTCTCAGTGTTGTTAGTTTGTAGAGAATGCAGTGTCTTTTCTCATCCTAAAATGCGTAACATTTGGAAGGTGCATTGTAAAGAAACAGCACCTTTTTTGCTTACTGTCTACCAGTTCTTTAGATTCAGCCCAGCTGTCTGTCTGTCCAGGAGACTTCCCAGCAGCCCCCACACCCATGTCAGAGGACTGCCTTCCGGTGCTCCCGCAATCCCATGTACTGATTCTTATCATTACGTGTCCACACTGTCTTATAAGTCTGTTTACAAATCCATCTCTCCACTGAGACTGTGGGTAACTCCAAGGTAGGGAATGCATCTTACTCCCCACCGCTCTGTCTTTAGAACCTAGCACATGCAAGCATAGAGCTCATTGTAAGATTTTAAAGAGGTAAGTGAATGGATTCATTGAGGCCAACTGCACAGGCTGAAGAAGGTTCTGCTTCACCCATGGAGGGACTGTCACTCTTTTCAAGGGAGTAACTGTTTTCCAAGGATGTCAGTGTGACCACGCCACGATTCTGGATGGAGGGTAGGGAGGAGCACCAGAAAAGAATAGGAAGAGGAAAAGAGATGTCCAAGAAGGAGAAGTGGCCTTCATCAGAGAGGAGACTAAAATATGGCCCATGGTTTGCTGGACCCAGTAAGGGCCACCAGTGTGTACTCTGTAATGTTGGTGCAGCATTGACACATCACTATAAACTTCCTCTCTCCTTCCTTCCCTCCCCCTTCTTTCCTTCCTTTCTTTCTCCTTTCTTCCCTCCTTTTCTATTTATTGGTTTGTATGTTCATTCACTCACTCACTCATCCTTATCATTTTGTAATGCCATTTTGAAACTCTCTACTGAAAATAACCGAAGAAAAGCTCTGCTTGGCAATGCTTTGAGGAGACACAACTCCTATTCCCACTCCTTCTCCCCTCGTCTCTATTTTGAGGGCCACAGGTAATGAGGTGAAGAAAGAGGGAGGACTACATCACCTTTTCATTGCGGAAAACACGGCGATTCTTCCATGTTTGGCTTAAATGTGAATGATGAGGATGTGGGGGAGGGAAAGCTTTGCTTTTGGGAAGCATTTTCCTTGGCCTTGAACACCAGGCCTGCAGTGGAGCGAGCGATTTTTGCTTTGAAATATGAGCAACAGTTGAAATATGAGTAATCGCGCGGGTTGGCCGGCTGCACACGACCCACAAGTTTACCGTGACTCGAGTGTGTCATAGTTTCCCACGCCTCAAGGTTACGGAAAGAATTAAACTCGTATCTTGAGGTACCACTGTAATTAAGCTGTGAGAATTACTTAAGCATTGTCTCACTGCCATTTGCGTATCACAGTATTACTCTCATTGTTGGGTCAACATATTTTTGTCAATTCTTACAAGAAAGCCTAGCTTTAATCAACTAAGTCGTGAGTGTAGATGACAGAGGACTCACGGAGGCAGTGCCGGCCAACAACTGGCATACTCACAATTGCACTTCTTCTGCACAAAGCGGAGCTTGCATGCTGTTCTGTAGGTGGAGAGGCGGATTCGATCCAGCTCTTGAGCTCCTGGGGGGAGGGGAGGAGGGAAACGTACACAGATGGTATGCCATGTGCGCGGAAAGGGATTGGTAACATTTATAAAGAAAACAACGATCAATATAACCCATGCACTCAGTTTTGTTGTTATCAGAACACAAATATAACTTGGAGGCCTGGAAAGGTCCGTCCCGTATCCCTCAGGTCACGGGAAGAGAGCCCACGTAATCAACGCTGAAGGCCAGGTTGTCAACCGTGTTCATGGCCTAGACACCCAACCTCACCCTGTGGAGGGTGCCATGAAGCAGCATAGTCTGCTCAACCTGTGAGCAGTAACATCACTGTCATCATTTTATTTATTTATATTTAAAAGAAATATATTTTATTGTTTACAGAGAGGAAGAGAGAGGGATAGTTAGAAACATCGATGAGAGAGAAACATCGATCAGTTGCCTCCTGCACACCCCCTATTGGGGATGTGCCCGCAACCAAGGTACATGCCCTTGACCGAATCGAACCCGGGACTTTCAGTCTGCAGGCCGAGGCTCTATCCACTGAGCCAAACCGGTTCCGGCCATTGTCATCATTTTAAGAAGGCATGTCATTGGTCATTAGACTGAGGCTGTGAGGTGAGCAACTTGCTGAGTGTTGGGCATCTTTTCTGCCTGGCCTGAGGCCAATGCTTTTGGAAGTCCTCGTCGTCTCGCCTGTCAACCTCGGAGGGGACTCCTTTCTGAAAGCCACCGCTGCTCTTACCCAGTGGCTTCCCGTCCCTCCTGACCAAGAGGAGCATGCTCCTTCTGTTCCTGAGCTGCGTTCTCTGTCCATTCACTCAGGAATCCTGCGTGGCTTAGGATGCTCACAGCACCCAGTCAGAATGCTCCTCTGCTCGGAACCCAAGTTCCTCTGCCAGCTCCTCCCGTCCTATCTTCCAACAAGAGTTCCCATACTCTACCCCAGACCCTCTCTTCCCTCCCAACCCCCGACAGATGGCTGCTTGTTGCGTGACCTGCGTTTCCTCCAAATGGTTCATCTCTAGGTTGTGTTTTGGACAAAGCGGACTTTCAACAAAGGTCAGTTCTTCTCTGCTCCTAACTCTTTGGCTTCCTCAAAGCCCATGTTTATGGTTCACACGGACACAAAGGCTCATGCCTGGTTTTGACACGTGTTGCACTTGCTCTGCACCAGTGAGAGTGCTCCATAGATGCTTCCGAATATAAGTGAGGGCAGCCAGTACATGAACTGGCCTGGGAGTGATTAGATTAGGTGACCAATTACGCGCTCTCCCAATGAAACTTGGGATGTATTAGCAACTGTCCCTCTCGGAGAGCGTTTAGCCTTTCCTCAGTTCAAATTGATCTCTTTAGATTTGAGAGTGTATTGAGAGTGTAAGACCGCTCTCAATACTCTGATTACTCCCTGGTTTAATAAGGCATGTAATTAAATATTAATTCTAACAGGAGTTTATTACTAGACAAACAGGCTCATTGATACTGGGTATTTGAAGGATCAAAGAGGCAAGGATTTATCCTCACCTAATCGAGAAATTCCCTTCCACATGTTCTCAAGGGGTAGACGTTTTAGTCAATGGCCATGAAGGATTCTTTGCCATGACAGGGATGCTTACAACATAGTGAACATAAATGGACTTGCTGTGGGAACTGTGACAAGTTTTAAGAATGATTTCCTCCCGTGTAAAATGGGGAAAGTATCAACTTTATTGGCTGGTAACCTAGGTAGCTGGTCCCTGGTGAGAACTTTACAGCAAGCTTCCTGTGCTTTTTGTGAGCAACAAGTGACAGAAATTTTTTTTTGCATTTGATTTTCACTTGGCTTTCTGGAATTTCAACCCATTTGACCTAGTTTCCCTTCTGGAGCCACTTTATCTTTTCCCTGGCATCTGAGAATTTATTTCTCCTACTATGGGAAGCCACTGCCATGATCACCGTTAGCATCTTCATTACCATCTGAAGATCAGATACCAAAGTCCCTGTTATCCCAAGTTTAGGGTTCAGCTGGGGAGGTAGCTTCTCCTTGACTTTTTAGGTCCTAGAGGTTCAGCTGTACAGTCATGTGAAGCACAATGTCTATTACTGAGCATGACACACACCTGGCTCTCACACATGGAGGTGGCTATGATTACAGTGGTACCTCGAGATACAAGTTTAATTCGTTCCATAACCTTGAGGCGTGGGAAACTATGAGACGCTCAAGTCGAGGTAAACTGGTGGGTCGTGAGCAGCCAGCCGATCCGAGTGACTACTCCTATCTCAAATGTTGCTCGTATTTCAAAGGAAAAATGGCTCGCTCGACGGCTCGTATCTCAAAAATCTCGTATGTTAGGGCACTCGTATCTCGAGGTACCGCTGTATTCTCATTATCACCAGGCAGATTTGGGGCCCTAAACATTCTCATCGTCCTGTTCTATGATTGGCTAATATCTGCTTAACACAGATTTACAACATTAACCCAAACTGTATAGAATATGGGAAGCAACTGCTATCACCTTTGAGAAGGACACTTACTAATGAAATGCATTTCTGGGCTCTTTGGTAAGCTTTTAGTTTATTAAGAAGCTATTTTAAAAATTCATACGTACTTACATTAAGTCAGATTTTTTTCCTATTTTCAATTTCAATGCTTATTTGGGGGTGGGGGCTACTAGTAGGATTTCATACTTAGTTTATTTTTTAAAATCATACTTCTAACCTTTCTGATATTTAAAATAATTATTTTCCACTGGCATTTCATAGGGGCTTCCCAGTTTCAGGTCCTCTACATCTGAGAGGCTCATGGATGCTGGATAACCAGGCAGAGCAATGAGCAGAAATACCCGAATGCTAAGTTTGCCTTTTCCCCTGGATGAGGGTGTCTTTTTATCGATGTGGACTTAGGCTCAACCATCAGGAAAGTCTCAATATCTGTAAGTCATCTTTCAGAAGAAGTCATTAGGGACATAGATTATTTGTGTAAGTTTTTCAAGAATAATGATTTAAGCCGCAGGTAGCAAAGGATGATGATGCAGCACACAGTTCAGTTTCTTAGTTCCAGCAAGATCTTGGCCTCTGAGCAGAGAAACCTGGCTCCTCTGCACCTCCCTCCCATAGAGGTCCCAGGGCAAACCTGGGACAGGTGCGCCCCTCCAGGAGCAGGCAGAGGGAAGGAGAGCTGATACTGAGGGATAGGAGGGCACTGACTGCTCACCTGCCCATCACAACGTGCACTTAACGGACCCCCTGTTTTATTGAAGAACCAGGAAGAGGTCTGGAGGCCTGTCAGTGTTTCCCATTTTTGTATGTTCTTCTTGGCTGAGGAGGTAAGGCCTCAGTATTAACAGGGATGTGGTGAGCAAGGACAATTAGCCTTTCAGACATAGCAGCGCACTCCCTTGCACTGACAATGCAAGTGGCAACCACAAGATCCATAATAAGTCCTGGGACCAAAAGAAACACCCCCCAAAACAAACAAAAAATCCACCCCTGATCTGATGTATGGTGTGCAGGCTTTTGCTCAAAATAAATCTATTCGTCTCTGCCCCATATACTTCATTCAAGTTTACATGTGCAGTCTCTTCTTGAAAATCTGTAGATTCATGGTCTACCCAGGAGTGGCTGCATGTTTGGTGTGTCCAAATTATTGCTTAAAACCAAGGACCACAAAGAATCTTCTGGTACTTTCAGGGGACATCCTCCAGGTTGACTGCCCATTACTTATCCTTCAGACATGGTCATGACACTCCCTGTAAATCTTCCTCATGTATGGTGACCCAGCTCCGGGTTCTCCAACACGTGCACAACCTAAGAGACTTCGTTAGGGCCTTGCTGAGATTGAGATCCATTTTTAGCCCATGATATTTTCCTGAGCTAACAGTCTGGTAGCCTGATTGAAAAGGGAAATTAGCTGACTTAATTCCTCTCTAAAAAGAGATGGAATTTGAATAAATGAATAAGGAAGTCAAGTCCATAGAGCAATCCTTGTTCTGAGCATGTCGAAATGTCTAGGGTTACCATTATCTTTTGTTCAGGATCGGAACAGTGCCTAGCTGTTTGGTGGTTGTTCAAGGACTCCATGACTTTGAAAATACTGGGAAGCAGAACCCTGGGCAGGGACCTGGCTTTTTTTTTTTTTTTTTTTGTGATGGGCACTATGAATGCAACTGAGAGTGAGCCCACCTTAAGCTGCTCTGACTGTGAGGAAGCAATGCTGGAAGGGACACTGTGTTTATATGCTGGCTGTTCTAGATAAATGTGTTCCTGAGACACTTAGAGCCAAAACAATAATGGTGAGACCTTGACAGAGAATCAAATGGTATACGAAAAGAATTGGTCAAGAACAAAACATTGGTAAAATCTGACTTCAGAGGGCTGGGAAAGGAGAAGTAGAGTGGTCAGAAAAAGGAGAGGACCGGACCAGGGAGGTGGTGACATGAGAATTTGCAGGATGGTGACCCACGGTGCTAACATGTTGAAGAGGCCGAAAAACATGAGAGATAAAGAAAAACAGTCATTGCATACACTGTGGCCTCTGGTAGTTGCAACACTAATGTCATTTTCCTGAATTTTTGAAGTTGGCTTTCCTAAAACTCCCAGTGTGCATTGCGCAAACATGCTCTGGGTTCCATTCCAATGGTGAGTGTGGCGAGCGTTCTGAAGAAAGACGGCCTCCAGACAACCCAGCAGTGCTTGTTGATGCCTACAGTCACCTCCCTCCGATTTCCGGCTAAAACCTTTCTTCTTCTGTTAGGAAGCTCCCGAGTGCTGAAAGGATGCTTCCAATTAACTTCTCTCAATCAAACCTACCTATCCTGTGTCCTGGCGGCTTTTAAGCCCACACTGGTTCAGCATCTAGGTGCATGCATTTGAAGGTAAACATCCGGGGTCTGTCCCTATGCAGGAGCTCATGGTGAGGGAATTGGATATGCAGACAGGTAAATGTGCTCTGACAGCAGGGAAGCAGAGGAGGGGAGGTGAATTCCCAGCATACACTCTTTATTCTGCTAAAGCCCAGGTTGATAAACTTGTTTATGCTGCTAACCTCATCAATGACTGGAAAGGCCAGTCTTTTCCGCTTTAGTCTCAGGCACCAGCCAGCCTGATCATTCGGGCATTAGACTGAAGGTGCGTTTTGGCTTAAGGGCAGCTTGCCCATAATTTCTTTAATCAAGGAGGTGGCCATGAAGATACTATTGTTGTTTTGACAGGTAAGGCTAGTCTTTTTTTGTGAGTCCGTGTTACTCTTCATTTCATTTCTTTGCTGTTGCTTTCTATTTTCCGCTTGCGGTTATGAGTTCAGAGTAGATGTTTGATGCACCTGTGCTGCAATCACCTGAATGTGCCAGGATTTCTTCTCAGTTGTTCTTCTTAATTGTTATTTTCTTTTTTTTTTTAATATATTTTATTGATTTTTCACAGAGAGGTAGGAATAAGGATAGAAAGTTTGAAACACCCATGAGAGAGACATCAATCAGTTGCCTCCGGCACACCCCCTACTGGGGATGCACCCACAACCAATGTACATGCCCTTGACCTGAATCGAACCTGGGACCCTTCAGTCCGCAGGCTGATGCTCTATTCACTGAGCCAAACAAGTTTCAGCTTAATTGTTATTTTCTGTTCTTGGCCTTTGCAAAGCCGGTATGCCTTAATGTTCCCCTCAGCTTGACTAAACTTTAGTCAGGCTTCTTCCTGACTGTAGGCCTCTGATCTCCCTTTCCTTAGAGCATTTACGTAGAAAACTTTCCATTGTAAATTCTTTATCTGCCGCATGAGACATAAATCTCCCAGTTTCCAGCCAGTTTTATAGCCCAGAAATGTCCTTCCCAAGGACCCGGGAGCCATCCCTTTGAAACGTAATCACTGAAGAAGCACCCTGAATCCCTGTGAAAAGAGAGGAACCCAGCTTCCTAATGGTGACAATCAGCAAACACAACTGAGCAACTTCTGCCCTCACAGATGTGGCTCAGTGGAGAGAGCATTAGCCCAAAGACTGAAGGGCCCGGGTTCAATTCCGGGACCTCAGCTACAGTATTGATACTGTTTCTGTCTCTCTCCTTCCACTCTCCCTAAAAATCAATAGAAAAATATCCTCGGGTAAAGATCAACAAACAAAATGATTAAAATACTTGACCAACTTCCCCACTAATAACCTTTAGTACTTTTATATTAACTCACCACAGGCCTCAAAAACCCTCCTTTCATTCCAGTGGATTTGAGTTCAAGCTCTCTCCCTTGTTGCAATAGTCTTAAATAAATTCTTCCTGGTCTCCTTAAATCCTTCACATACATTTTTTCTTTGATATTTGTAATTTTCAAAACAAAGGTCTTTTAGGCATTTTCTTCTGCTGTTTTTAAAAATTATTTCTAGATAATACTTAGTTGACTAGACTTACAAGTTCCTCATCTTTGTTAGCTCCTTCTTTAGACATCAGAATTATTGGAAGTAGTTACTTTCCAATGTCCTTATCCGTTTCCTCTGATAATAGTTTTTTGTCTTTATTTGGTGTCTTGCTGATAGAGCTGAGGTGACCCAGATATTTTTCAACTATTAAACACATTCTCAATGAGACAACCTTTCCCATTTGTGCGATAGTCTACCTATCAACATCAATCCCTCCAACTGTTTTATCTGCCAGAATCCTACCTCATTGCGGGCATGTCCTACTGAGGGCTGATATAAACATGATGCTCACTAATGGGCTGTTAAGACCAGAGGTGTGTTTACCTGTTTCAGGCCAACATCTGAGTCTATTATTTAGTATATTCAAGGAAGACGCATATTTGTGTGCCTTTTAAAACTATTCATTAATCAGTCGAACTCAGAATCAGATTTAATAAAGAACAATTCAACCCTAAGACGTTTCTATAAAAGATAAAGCTACAATTTGGAAAATAAATGCACCATTTCCCTAAGTCTCCTTAACTTGAAAAATTTAGAACTCTCTCTCTTTCTTTGGCTACAAAACTTACGCTGATCTTTCTTTGAGTTGGACAACTTTAACGCAAAAGTCATGTGTGACATATGCATTTTTCTGTACGAGGTACTGCGCCAGGATAAGGTATTTCACCTTAGGTATTTTAAAAATCATTAAATAATCACACGCTTGTAATTTTTAGTGTGTTTGCCAATAAAGCATTTACTGTAACCATACATTCAAACATTTCCCCTAAGAGTTTACTGTTTTTTTTTTTTATGTGAAGTATTAAATTTTTAAAAATTTTGCGCCCAAACACTGGCCCATGATGTACCTGGCTCTTGCCTTTTCAGTCTAAGAAGCTGTGATACAGGAGGACACAGAGGCTGCTTTATATTTTGTGTAGATGGGCAGGCAGTAATGAGGTTCCTTGCTCTGTGAGATCTGTATCAATAAGGTCATCAGTCCAGGTGACCGGCCGTGCCAGAAATGAAGACACAGTGCCAAACATGGCCTGGCAAATGGGAAGGTCACGGCAGAAACACTCACAGGCACTTCAGACATGTTTCTAAAAGTGGAACAAGCAAGGAGCATGATTGAGACTCCCCACATCCATTTTAATGTTCTTTCCTTTGAGTCAGTTCCAACACTGTGTTGGTGTCACCCAATTATTGGGGCATGATAAAGGGAAATAGGAGTCTTATTATCTGGGACTTTCTTTTCTCTGCGGTGACCCTCATGCTTGCCAATCAGTTCCAATCTTCAGTAGAAACTTAATTTTTGTCTCCTGCCTTTTCAGGGAAAAAGGCTTACCACTCACTTCTGTTCATCCTCATTCCTTATGCAGGGGAAAAAAGAGATAAAAAGACAATAAAAGAATTGTACTTTTCATCTGAGATGTGTGCTTTCCTCCCAATGTCAAGTTCTTCCTTATGAATAGGAAACATGGTCTACAAGGGAGACATTACCGACTACAACAATATATATTCATATACCAGTGGCCTCTATTTTATGGGCTCTCCACTGGAGTCAGTCTCAGCTTGGTTTCCCTCTATAGTAGGTGCCCTCTGGGGTAAAAAAAAAAATTTATTGATTTCACAGATGAAGAGATAGAGAGAAACATCAATGATGATAATCATTGATCGGCTTCCTCCTGCATGCCCTACCCTAAGGATTGAGCCTGGCACCCAGGCATGTGCCCTGACCGGGAATTAAACCATGACCTCCTGGTTCATAGTTAGATGCTCAATTACTGAGCCACGCTGGCTGGGCGTGTGGGCTCTTTCTTTAACTTTTCACCTTCTTAGAGACTGGTCTGTGGGACAGATCCTTCCCTGCTGCATGAAGTCTAAATGACAGTGTATAGTTTGGTCTGGTAATCACACAGGACTCCTCTTTCCCATAGAAACAAGCCATCCTTCAGTAGATGAGACATTCACTGATTCATTTCACAAATGTCATCAGTGCCTACCACATGCCGATGAACCCAGACTTTAAAGTTAAATGCCAACACTAAATAGTGTTTCCAAAGTGTTGTGTATGGGTGTGTGTATGTCTGTCTATACACTGAGGTCCCTGAAACTTTTCCTTCACACAAAACACAGAGTGTAGTAACACATTGTGATGTTTTCCCTTACAGAAGGCAAAAATTCCCAGTTACGTGTTATGCAAAGACATTCGGGATTTTAAATCAAAGTACCCGAGTCACAGAATGTCACGTATGTCCAATGGCCACTGTAGAGGCTTCCTTCGACGTTCTGTACTTACTCATCTCTGCAAACAGCTGTCTTCTTTCTGCCATGGTATTGCCTCTCTTGCCACTATCTTCAATCATTCTACGAGACAAAACGGGCACAGAGGTATCACCTTCCTGCTAATGAGGCCAGCCGCTGCGTCTACAGAAACACACTCGCCGTGGTTACACCACAAACGCAGAGACAAACTTACACTGTGCATTTCAAAAGTACAGTGGTAGCTCGAGATACGAGTTTAATTCGTTCTGTAACCTTGAGGCGTGGGAAACTATGAGACCCTCGAGTCGCGGTAAACTGGTGGGTCGTGTGCAGCCGGCCGATCCACGCAATTACTCCTTATCTCAAATGTTGCTCGTATTTCAAAGCAAAAATCACTCGCTCAACGGCTCGTATCTCAAAAAGCTCACATGTTAGGGCACTGGTATCTTGAGGTACCACTGTATAGTTTTACTTTCACTAACTTAAGTTGCTGCACATATTTTTACATATATAATGTTGCTGTATTTGTTTGATTTTTGTATTTTCTAACACAAAAATATCTACAGCAGAAAAGGATCTTGTGTTGTAACTAAATACAGTCCTATCCGGTCTGTTAGGTGATACCCTTTTACGCATATAGATTCTAATTTTGGGAATTCCTATGAAGAAAATCAAGCAGATATCATGCATCTCATTCAACAAATGAAAAAATTGAGAGCCTCGTGAACTTTGTGAAGTGAATGGCATAGATTTTCGGGCTCCAGACCAGTATGCCTTTGCCACATTCTGCTGCAGACGGTCCCTGTGCACCCCAAACCTCCATTTAGAAACAGGCGACTTTCTAAATGCTCACCTCTGAATTGTGTTTGGAACTTGGTTTTTCTGTACGTAATTTCACGTAAGGTGGTTAGGTTCCCATCTCTCTACTTAAGTAAACATACTATCTACAGTGGGACTGTCTTAAAAAATACTAAGAGTTAAAACAGAGAACAAAAAAAAAAAACTACAAAAGATTAAAATTTGACTTGAGGAAAGACAAAATAATGAGGAAGTTAATGGAAACGTTGTTTAGTCTGACCGAGGGCTTGGGTTAAATATTAAGGATTTTACAGGTTGATGGAGGTGATTTTTTAAATGATATCTAATTAAATGTTGGGTTGATGGAGGTGATTTTTTAAATGATATCTAATTAAATGTTTAAAAATTAAAGTCGCACCTCTCATTACACATACTCGTTTGTATTTTTTTTAAATACATTTTTATTGATTTTTTTACAGAGAGGAAGGGAGAGAGATAGAAAGTCAGAAACACTGATGAGAAAGAGACATCGATCAGCCGCTTCCTGCACGCCCCACCATGGAGATGTGCCCACCACCAAGGTACATGCCCCCAACTGGAATCGAACCTGGGACCCTTCAGTCTGCAAGCTGACGCTCTATCCACTGAGCCAAACCAGTCTCGGCTACTCGTATTTATACTGATCCCGTTATGCTTTGAATCTTGGGCATGGGAAGCATGAGGCACAGCTGATCGTTGTCCTGTCTTCCCATGGACCCTGCTCCTTCCCAATATGAGTCTCTGTCCATTCTACATGTTATTTATTAATTTTTGGTCTGGTTGCCCTCTTCCTGTGTTCAGCTAACTTGCAGTTACCCTTCAGGTCTCCATGGAGATGGATCCTCCTCTGAAACCCCTCCTAATTCTGTGATTGGCCTCTGAGCCTTCAGAGCCCCCAGTGCTGAGCTTAACAGAGCTTTATTTTTTTATTTTTTAAAATATATTTTATTGATTTTTCAAAGAGAGGAAGGGAAAGGGATAGAAAGCCAGGAACATCGATGAGAGACATCCATCAGCCACCTCCTGCATGCTCCCTACTGGGATGTGCCCGCAACCAATGTACATGCCCTTGACCGGAATCGAACCTGGAACCTTTCAGTCCCCAGGCCGATGCTCTATCCACTGAGCCAAACCGGTTTCGGCAACAAAGCTTGATTGATATCTTCTCTACTCCAGACACCAAGCAAAGCTCTGGGTAGAACACTGATGGGTCCACAGCTCCTGCCCTCGCTGTGCCTCCACTCTGGTGGGGAAGATGCAAACGCATGTCAACAACAAATGCACAGTGAGGCCATTAACGCTGTAGAAGTGGCCAGAAAGGTATTGACTGCAGAGAGGCTGATCACCTGGGGCCAGAGTGAACGGAACCACTGGCGGGAGACGGCTCAAAAGGTGAGGGGCTAGTGTCTCTGAAAAGGCATCAGAGGAGAAGTGACCGTGGAACAGTTTTAAAGGCCGACTGGGAATTTTCCAGGGAGAAAAGAGTGACGGAAGGACTTGGGAGAAAGCATGGCACTTTGAAAAGTGTAGAGGGTGCATTTGGTGATCGGAGCTAGCGTGGCATTGCCGGGTGCGGTGCGCATGGAGATGCTAGAGAGGTGAGTTGCCGAGACCGGCTTGGCTCAGTGGATAGAGCATCGGCCTGCGGACTGAAAAGTCCCGGGTTCGATTCCGGTTGGGGGCATGTACCTTGCTTTCGGGCACATCTCCAGTGTGGGACATGCAGGAGGTGGCTGATTGATGTATTGATGTCTGTCTCTCATAGATGTTTCTGACTTTCTATCTCTCTCCCTTCCTCTCTGTAAAAAATCAATAAAATATATTTTAAAAAATACTGCTCTAGAGAGGTGAGCTTTGCTCTGGGGCGCCAGAACCATCCCAGGTGCGAGTAGGGATGGACGTGCACAGATGTAGATCCTGTCAAGATTCCTGCACTTCTGTCAGCAGTGCAGGAGATCCTGGGCCGCAGGACGGTAGGGGGTCAGAGCACATGATTAAGGGACCGGCCCAGTTAGCCGGACACTCCTGGGGTTCGGGGGTGACACTATTCTGTTTTACGCTCGAGGACTGATTTGAGCGATTGAGGACACATTCAACAGCCCGTGATGACCGGCAGGCCACAGGGAAGAGCAGCAGGCCTGAGCCTTTGCCCTGTCCCCCGTCCCCCCCCCCCCCCCCCCCCCCCCCCCCCCCCCCCCCCCCCCCCCCCCGCATTTCACACAGAGCAGAAACCATCGGGGGCCTGGTGGCGATCAGGAGTGGGGAGGAGGTAACTCCCCAAGTGCCCTGGCCCGGCCTCCTCATTAACACAGGCTGCCAGCTACGAGGGAGAGTCCCCTCTCTGCCCGCGCCGATGGGGGAGGAACGGACCGACAGAACAGAACAGCGTGGGAACCAGCAAGACACAAAGAGTGAATCTAAATGTGTGTCACGGCTGCGGAATCGCTGCGAGTTGTATTTTGGAACAGGGAGAACACGTTCACGTGCAAATACCCCATCCTCCAGCCGCCTCCCTCCCGCCCCCCGCTTCCTTCCCATCTCGAACCCACCGTCATCCACAGCGTTCATGCCCATGGCAGGGCACAGCGACATTTCCGAGGGAGAAGCTGAACCCCGTGTGGCTTACATTTCTGTGAATCTCCCCAGATTATCACATGCGTTTGCCGATAGCCCTGCGGGGCGGAAGGGGAGACACTGTTCCCAGATTCTAGCTGCGGAACCTGAGACGCAGGCAGGTAGCGTGGCCTTCAAACAGCCTGCACTCTCTGGCAGGGCCGAAATGGAGTCCTCTCTATGTGTGGCCTTTAATTTTAAAATTCCGAAGCCAGCACGGATTCTAATCATCGATCATATTCCAGCTGCCACTGTTCAATACAAATAAGATCCTTCTGGAGCTGGTAACGGAGTCGGTAGAGTTGGTGACTCAGCCCAGGAGGATGGGGAGCAAGGGCCACGCTCTCTGGCTCCCCTGAGCGATGCCTCTGTCTGCGTCTGAGTGGGTCCTCCTGTTTTAAAACACGGTTACCCGGGAAATAGCCATGGTGATTCAACAATTCCCAGCACCCAGATTTATGTCAGCCCGGACACAGATCACCACTCAGCTCACATGCTGATCCACATCTGGTGCCATTCCACCAAGGAAAGCGGCGTTTTATTTATTTTTTATTTTTTAATATATTTTATTGATTTTAGCAGAGAGGAAGGGAGAGAGATAGAAAGTCAGAAACATCGATGAGAGAGAGAGAGAGACATCGATCAGCCGCCTCCTGCACGCCCCCCACTGGAGATGTGCCCGCAAGCAAGGTACATGCCCCCAACCGGAATCAAACTCGGGACCTTTCAGTCCGCAGGCCGATGCTCTATCCACTGAGCCACACCGGTCTCAGCAGGCAGCAGAGTTTTAGAGGCGCCTGGCTCTGCTTTGCTGCCGCTGTGCTTCAGCCAACAGCTTAAGACGAGCAGACCTCGTGTGCAGGGTGACGACCACGCCCCGGCCTTGTTTCCCTGCGGGGGACAGAGATGCTGGGTCAGCGATCGCCAATGCTGCCCACCCCCGAGTGGATCAGCGCCGTGAAGGCCACGCTAAGGACCTCGCCTTCTCTGACTGATCTCTGGTGGCACAGAAGTGCCCCCTCCATTTCTGCTCAGGCACGAGGCCTCTGCTGGGACTGCCTCAGACTTACATCCGGGTCCTAGTCTTCTCTGGCGACATAATAAAAGTGTCCTGCACTCTGTCCCCTAACTGCCTTCGCTCTCACTTCCTCGCCCTTAATCGAGAGAGCCCCAGAAGCTGCAGGATGTGCCTCTAAGCTCAGGGCTGCGATGCCTTTCTGACTTTGCCTTTTACTTGAACGTCATCTTCTGCTCTTGGACCCCGGGCCTGGTTTTGGGGGGCCAGGGGCAGGAGCACACCGTTCCAGCGTAATGACCAGCTGGATGCGGGAGGGACCTGGTCTTCCCTGCACAGTATCCGCCACGGCAGCTGTTGGCGGCCGCCATCACACCAGCCTGGAGAAAGGATCAGAATGCAAACAGTGGATGCACTGAATCAGGCTCTTGTAATGATCTGGTAAGAGGCATAGACCTTCACGCCACACAATGCCATGTCCCTGGCCGCCCACACAACCAGGAAAGGAATGCTAGTTCTCGCGTGGGCTGGTTAGGAGCGGGAGGGCAGGGTTTGGTGAGAATCAAAGGCGGCTTCATTTCAGAGCAGCACCAACTCCCAGCGAAAGGCCACCGGTTCCAGTGGGCGCATCTCCAGAGCGACTGCCCAGGGAGAGGCCATGAAGGCTGTGTGTGTGTGTGTGTGTTTGTGGCCCCACCAAGCCAGGAAAGCAGGCGGATGTCAGGTGGAGCAGTGCCGATGGGAGAAGGCAGAGTGGGCTCCTCGTGAACTAGAAGCCAGAGTGCCCAGATACACAGAATCAACACGCATGTGTCGGACACAGCTCTCATGTGGGAAGTCCAGTGCTGTAACCAGGGCTGGCACGCCTCCGGCACTCGGAAGGCTTCTCTCAGGGGCTCATTGTTACCTCGGCTTCTAGGAGTGTGAGCTCCGTGAGGAGAACGGGGAAAAGAGAGTGAGGATCAAATACAGTGGTACCTCGAGATACGAGTGCCCTAACATACGAGATTTTTGAGATACGAGCCATCGAGCGAGTGATTTTTGCTTTGAAATACGAGCAACATTTGAGATAGGAGTCATCGCTCGGATCAGACGGCTGCACACAACCCACCAGTTTATCGCGACTCGAGCGTCTCATAGTTTCCCACGCCTCAAGGTTACGAAATGAATTAAACTCATATCTCAAGGTACCACTGTATAGGACAGCATGGAGAATCAAGATGCAGGCCAGGGAGGCTTGCCTGCTCTAATATTTCCAGATTTTTCATCTTTTAGAGGCAGGGAGTGTGAGTTTGGAAAGGCGGGAAAGGAAAAGGCAGGCCAGGATACTGTTTTCTGCGATACAACAAGAAAATCTGACTTTTTCTTGGAGAAGAAATAATAATAATAAGAGTAATAATAATGACCACAATTTAAAACAACTGCCATTTTTTAAAAAAAAACTTACTATGTCCCAAGTACTATGCAGAAAGTTTTTCTTCATGTTCTTATGAAAACGCCATCATGCTGGTATTCTTATTTCCATTTTGCCAACACGGAAACCAATCTTCGGAGAACTAACGGCTGAAGCACCTCTTAAGACCAAAGTGGCATCGTGTGGAGTCAGACTCAGGGACTGCTCTTTTCCCCACAGGTGGCGATGGCAGGACAGTGCCCGCACAAACACACGCCGGATTGAGCTGAGGCGTGAGGTAAGCATGGCAAGATGCTCAGGGGAGCAAGGCAGGATGGAGTGAATGAGGTAGTCATTGCCACACTTTCCCTAAGGTGTCGAACCCACGACCAGGGATCGAACCCACAACCTTGGAGTGTCAGGATGATGCTCTGACCAACTGAGCTACCCAGCCAGGGCCTGCAAGCCTGAAGGTGCCTATAACGTCTGCATTCCCTCCTCATTTTCTTCTTCTCTCTCTCCCTCTCCCTCCCTCCTGCCCTCCCTCTCTCCTTCCCTCCCTCCCTCTGTCTCTGTCTCTCTGACTCTCTGTCTCTGTTTCTCTGTCTCATCCCTTCTCTCCGAGCCAGCCTTCCCTTATTTGCTTCATTTTCTTTCCTAAACGCAGCTCTTTTAGTCATTGTCTTCATTCCAATGTGCATTGGGGGGATTTGACTCAAACCATCAAAACAGAAGCTCTTAGCTCGAGGAATAAAAACCAGGCACGGGGCGTGGGAAAGGGAAAACAGAGCTATGATGGCAAAGTTCTGAGGATCTCATTAAAGCACAGCAGGGTGACTGTAGTTAATAATTCCGTATTTGAAACTGGAAATTTGCTGAGAGAATAAATCTTAAGTTTTCACCAAAAAAAAAAAAAAAAATTAAACCATTAGGCCCTCGCTGGGTAGCTCAGTTGGTTAGAGCATCATCCTGATACACCAAGGTCATGGGTTCCATCCCTGGTCAGGGCACATACAAGCAGCAGCCAATGAATGCATAAACAAGTGGAACAAACCAATGTTTCCCTCTCTCAAATCAATTTCAAAAAGTTAACTGGGACCTGATTGTGAATTACTTCACAATGTATAGGTATGTTAAAACATTACTAGTATGTTGTACACTTCCAACATGTTACAATTTTATTTGTCAATTATACCTCAAAAAAAGCTGTAACAATTAATGTTAGGCCCTTAAATGCAAATTTCTCTGAGAGAATTGGAAAGCACCTTAGTTGCTTTCCTTTTAATGCCTGCTTGTCATAAACAGCGAGAGACAGGGCAATGTTCATCAACTGGAAAAGGAAATACCATGGCCCTTGAGTGCTTCCCGAGGGGTCAGCGTTGGTGGCTGCAGAGGCCACCTGAGGAAAATGTCTTTTTAAAAAATATATAGATATTTTATTGATTTTTCACAGAGAGAAAGGGAGAGGGATAGAGGGTTAGAAACATCGATGAGAGAGACATCGATCAGCCGCCTCTTGCACGCCTCCTACTGGGGATGTGCCCACAACCAAGGTACATGCCCTTGACCGGAATCAAACCTGGGACCATTCAGTCCATAGGCCGACGCTCTATCCACTGAGCCAAACCGGTTTTGGCAGGAAAGTGTCTTTTGAAATGAGAGAGATGGGAGAGCAAGTGGTAGAAGAGGGCTAAGGTAGGTGGATGGAAAAGTATCAACATGACCATTGGGATGTATTCATGGGTTCAGAGCCCATAACAAGGCGTAAGATGACAGAGAGAGTCTATGAAGAGATCATAAGGAACATTTACTAAATTTAATAAAAAATTTTCTTTCCCTACTCATTCTTCTAGATGTCTCTGAAAATGTATCTGTGCCAGAAAAAAAATGCTCTTCAAGGGTAAAGAATTCGAGATTGCCGAAAGAGCTATTTTGTTCTCATTTAAAATGAGGCCTGAAGGAAAGCTAAATTTCACCACTTTCAATCTGGTTTACTGTGTCAGTAAAAAGTAGAATAGAGGTCAACGCAGAGTTAAATATTAATTAAGATCGTGCTATTTTCCCCCTTTTCCTCACTCACACTCGCTCTATGGAGAGTATCTAAGGCTAATATTACATTCAACCGTGTAGACATCAGCAGTGACTTCGTAGGGATCCTGATGATTGCTACTAGTGCCAAGTGAACAGAGCTCACGCATGCGCATGCCAAGATGAAGTAGGCCGCCTGGACCAGAAGCGGGCAGCGTGGATGAGCAGCCACAGCGACGGCTGCAAGATGCCCCGCAGTGAACAATAGCATTTTGCACATCCTGGACCATAAATGAAAATGTCCTTCCCGGGCCCAGTGCTGACTGGCGTGACCGGAGGACGGAGTGGAAAGAAGACACAGAGGCAGCCCTCATTTCTTGCCGCTGGGTCTGTTTTCCGGGAACGATCAGGCTCCTCATTATGTGCCTTGGACTGAAGAGGTTTTTGTCTGGAGTGAAGGAACGGCCAGAAGAAGCCTCTGTTTCTTGGGAGAACCATGGTTCTCCGCTGGTGGCTGCCAAGAATTCGATGGGAAGAATAGCTGGCGGGAACGTGCCTTCTCCTCCAGCCTTGGACCTTTCAGGCCGCCTGAACCGCCCTGCTGGGGCAGGGGCAGGGGTGCCTGGGTAATGGAGCAGGAAGGGACTAAGAGATTCATTCACTGTGACGGCCACGATGACAGTTAGCATTAACCAAGTGCTTGCCAAGTGCGGGTAGGCTCTGCACTAAGCATTTTACATCAAGCATCCTACTTACAGTGGCACCTCGAGATACGAGTGCCCTAACATACGAGATTTTTGAGATACGAGCCATCGAGCGAGCGATTTTTGCTTTGAAATACGAGCAACAGTTGAGATAGGAGTCATCGCGCAGATCGGCAGGCTGCACACGACCCACCAGTTTACCGAGACTCGAGAATCTCATAGTTTCCCACACCTCAAGGTTACGGAACGAATTAAACTCGTATCTTGAGGTATCACTGTATTTCTTACCCTAACTCTGAGATAGGTAATTTTAATATCATTCTGTTTTTCAGATGAGGAAACCGAAGCTGATGAGATAGAGAGAATAATGCCTCCCTCCACGGATGCCCACATATGGAAGCAACCTAAGTGTCCATCAAAACATGAATGGATACAGAAGTGGTGCATATATAAACTGTAATGTGATTCAGTCATAAAACAGAATGAAATCTGCAACAACGTGGATGGACCTAGAGGGTATTGTGCTGAGTGAGGCAAGTCAGACAGAGAAAGCAATGCCAGGTGATTTCATGTATATGTGGAATCTAAAAACAAAATACATGAACCAGCAGAACAGAAATAGACTCAAAGACATAGGAACAGTTTGACAGTTGCCAGATCAAAAGAAGGTGGTGGGGCTGGTGAAAAAGGTGAAGGGATTTATATATGACAATGTGGTAGTGATAGAACAGTCATGAGGAGGTCAAGGACACCGCAGGGAACATAGCTAATAAAACCTTAATAACTATGTCCGGTGTCACATGGGCACTAGATTTATTGGGGTGATCACTTTGTAAGTTATATAAATGTCTAATCACAGGGTTGAATACTTGAAACTAATATAATATTGTATGTCAAGTGCAATTTCAAAGTAAAAGTATTTAAAAATAACATTTTCATTTATTAAAATCTGAGGTTATACATCTGACTATCACAATAGAATAAGCATTGGAACCCTCATCTACCACCTAGCAATAAGAACCTGGATGAGACAATATATTCTGCTTATAATAGATACACTCTTCTAAATCAAGAGTACCGTATTTTCCGGTATATAAGACGACTAGGCATATAAGACAATCCCCAACTTTTCCAGTTAAAATATAGAGTTTGGGATATACTCGCCCTATATGGTGACACTTGGCATATAAGACAACTCCTGACTTTTGAGAAGATTTTCCTGGGGTAAAAAGTCGTCTTATAGGCCAAAAAATACGGTATATAGCTAACCAAAGGATATGGAAATGCGGTCTCTGCTACTGTAAACTTTACAACCCCCAAAGCCAGTACCGCAATGAATTACATTAACCCAATTAAAACATCCCATGCTTTTATTGCTATATTATTCTTACAATAATATAAAGTGATATACAATACAATTATGTAGAAAACGGACCTGCCGAGAAAACAGCTATTTTTGAATCATAATGCCCCAATTAATGCTTGTAAATGGCACAAATAAACACACACACACACACACACACACACACACACTGTGCTTCTCTGACTCCTGATGCCTATAGTACTTCAAACTACCCCAACTTGGCAGACGCACCGCTAGAAGTGGTCACAACGACGCAAAGAACTGCAGCACTAGATCAAAGCAGACCAACAGCACTGACAGCGCAGCGGACGCTCCTGGAGACTGTGACAGTCCCTCTTGGGATGCATCCGACGTGTCCCCTCTGTGAGTCTGAGGGACGGACGGGAAGCCAGTGTTCCGGATTCATGCTTCCCTGTCTGCGTTTTATGGAAGAGTGTGCCTGGGCCTCAGGAGGCACAGCGCAGTGTGACAGCGGCAGGCTCAGCGTCCCGGGCTGAGCAAACAGTTCTTTCTGAGCCAGTGGTTCTCAACCTTCCTAAGGCCGCGACCCTCGCATACAGTTCCTCATGGGGTGGTGACCCCCAACCATGAAGTTTTGCTACTGTGATGCATCGTGCTGTAAATATCTGCATTTTCCGATGGCCTTAGGCGACCCCTGTGAAAGGGTCTTCCCACCTCCAAAGGGGTCGCAACCCACAGGTTGAGAACCGCTGTTCTGAGCAAAGGCTTTGCCGAGGGGCACGCAGGCCATTTCCTGCTGGCGCGGGGCACACAGACACACCCTCCCTCTCACTGTCACACTCCAGGCCCCAGGGCAATGGTGCATTTCATAGCATCTCAGGGACTTCAAAGACTTCATTAGCCTAAACTACTACCTGGAAATGATTAGCCCTGAGAGAAATAACTGCTAAAAACGGGCTTTGAAAAGTTCCAAGGAGCTGTTGAAAGGGATGCTGGGACTTAGAAAGTTTATAATGTGTGACCAGCAGTCACCCTTGGAACTCAGGGAATACAAAGCCGTCCTTTTCAGCTTGGAGCCCTTACATTCCTAGGTGTGACGTGTGAACCAGTCCTGTCTCTTTACGGTCACATCCAGTCAGGCCACTTCACGATCATCAACAAATCAACAAAGACAAGTGCTGGCGAGGATGCGGAGAAAAAGGCACCCTCGTGCACTGCTGGTGGGAACGCAGACTGGTGCGGCCACTGTGGAGAACAGCATGGAGTTTCCTCAAAAAAACTAAAAATGGAGCTCCTATTTGACCCAGTAATCCCACTCCTAGGAATATATCCCAAGAAACTAGAAACACCAATCAGAAAGGATTTATGCACCCCTCTGTTCACAGCAGCACAATTTACAATAGCTACAATTTGGAAACAGCCTAGGTGCCCGTCAGCAGATGAGTGGATCAGAAAACCATGGTACATCTACACAATGGAATTCTATGCTGCCATCAAAAAGAAGGAATTCTTACCATTTGCAGCAACCTGGATGGAAATGGAGAGCATTATGCTGAGTGAAATAAGTCAGTCAATGAAAGAAAAACACCACATGATCTCACTCATATATGGATAATAAAGAACCTAATAAACTGATGAACAAAAAGATAGGTACAGAGGCAGTAAAGCATCAAACAGACTGTCACATTACAGTGGGAAGGTTAGGGAGAGGTGTATTAGAGAAGAGATCAACCGAAGGTCTTGTATGCATGCATATGAGCATTAACCAATGGATGCAAGACACTGGGGGTTAGGGCATGCATGGGAGTGGGGGTGGGGAAATGGGAAGATATTATGTACACATGTAATACATTAATAAAAAAAAATGTCAGGCCACTTTAAATAGAAACCAGAACCTGCGTAACATTTCAGACACAGACAACAATCGTGTGTAAGTAAAAGAGGCAGAACTAGAAGGTCCTCATCATGACTTCCTATTGGTGATATGCCTGTGCTCCCGGTTCCCCACTTGGTGGTGTCTCTTGGTGACAACAATGACGCTCAGGAGTCAAGGGGTAGGTCCAAGGCTGCATAGCGATGTAGCAAAGCCAGGACCCATGACAATAAAAGCATAATATGCTAATTAGACCAGGCAGCTGAACTACTTTCCAGACGTCCTTCCAGTCGTCCTTCTGGATGGCCTTCGGGACAAAGCCGGGGCTGCTAGGGCCAAGGCTAACTGCAGTGGCTGTGAGGCCGAGCCCTGTGCATGAATTTCATGTACTGGGCCTCTAGTCCGAATATAAATTTCCTGGGTCTTGGCTAAGAGATGTTTTTGGTCTACCCTAATGCCTCTACGGATCCTTGTCTATTTGGCTTCATAGATCGATTTCCCTGAGCCAGTCCCTCTACTGTAAAAACTCTCAAAAGTCAGGGTCTTACATGCCCAGTCGTCTTGTATGCCGGAAAATACAGTACGTGTTTTGAACGGCAAACCACAAGTAGGAATACCTTGTTTTGAAAGAAATCAAAACAGGACGTTGTTTAAGTTTTGACCCTCCTCATTGGCTGAGCCTGCGCGGTGTGTGCCTTCCTTGGACTAGACGGTGTGCTTCTGTGACTGCAGCTTGTAACTGCAATGCTGCCAGGGGAAAGGAGGCTCTTTCGCGGGACCCCGAGAAAGGCGTTCATGGACCCACGTGTGGGAGATTGTGGTGTGGCAAGATGGATTTGGGTGGAAGCAGAAGACTGCCCCTGGGTTTTCAATGTCCCGTTCCCATCCATCCCGCCACGGGAAAAATCAACCTTGTCTTCATCAAGGACCGAACAAAGGCCCGTGTCCAGAGTTTCTGTTTCTTGTGAAACCTTAGTCCTGTGGAGCCCGTGGGTCTACTGAAGGCCCCAGTGGCTGCTACACCCGCATGGCTGTGTGAGTTCCCTGGGATTATATGATCGCAGGAGCGTTTTCAAAATAACCCATCAACTTCCCAAGCTTTCGTGGGCTTCTGCTGGGTCCGCCTCCCAACCAATCTCTTTTCCCCAGGCTAGACTGACAATCAAGCCTCTAGACCAGTGGTTCTCAATCTGTGGGTCTCGACCCCTTTGGGGGCCAAACAACCCTTTCACAGGGGTCGCCTAAGACTATTGGAAAACACCTATTTCCCATGGTCTTAGGAACCAACACACCCCTCCTCGGTGTAGCAAAGTGTAGCCATGTAGTTTACTGTTGTCATAGGAAGACTGTTATCCATGCTACACCACGATTCAAGACAAAATTTCATTTATTTGTAATGAGAAATAAATATTTCACAATATACAATTACATATTGTTTTTGTGATTAATCACTATGCTTTAATGATGTTCCATTTGTAACAATGAAAATACATCCTGCCTATCAGATATTTACATTACAGTTCATAACAGTAGCAAAATGACAGTGATGCAGTAGCCACGGAAATAATGTTATGGTTGGGGGTCACCCACCACATGAGGAACTGCCTTAAAGGGTCTCGGCGTTAGGAAGGTTGAGAACCACTGCTCTAGAGTCAAGCACCTCCCCCTGCCCCACTGTGACATCTATTGGCACACTCCTACCTCCCCCTGCTCCTCACCCCCCCCCCCCACACCAGAGTGGGAAGGGAGGGGGTTCATCCTTGGCAGGCAAAGCTGTGATCCCTGAGGTGTGCGAAGCAGAGCTTCCTGGCGGAACCATGTCTGCTTCCCTTTGCCTTCTTCCTACTGACATCCGGTTCCCTACGCTAACCACCTGAGCTGCTTCAGTAGCCCTGCTTGCTGTGTTCAACGGCCCCTGTCACGATCCATGTTGCATTTTCCAGAACGGAAGTACATGCAGGAGGGACTTCCCACTGCCTTTGATTAAAAGTCCCAAATCCTGACTAGAGCTTTGCAGGTTCCTCAGCTCCCTGTTTGCTCACTGCGCTCTGATTCCTATACCTGGAATATTCTTTTTCCTGTTCCCATGAATATCCCAACCCTCAGCTCGGAACCTGGCTAGCTCCCCTTTGCATCACTCTCCCAGGGCAGCCTTCCATAATTTTTCTAACCCACTCTAGTTATCTGCTTCCAGAAAGCCCTCATAATTTGCTTTCATAACCGTTATCACAATCACAGTCATAAAATACTTCATTGAATTTTTTTGAGGGGGAGTCGTCTTATCAATCCTAAGACTGTCAGTTTCATTGAATGCAGGCCCCGTCTCAACAATGCTCATTGGCAGATTTCTGTGCACAGGAGTGAGATAATGCCAGCAGTAATTACGGAAAATTAATCTGACAGTCAGTACACAGGATACATTGGAGCGGGGAGAGACTAGCACGTTTTGGAAGATTTGGCCTGGAAGGGCTGGCAGGGGTTCCCACAGACAGAGAGCTACTCCCCCAAACTGGAGGGCTTTCTCCCTACGCAGCCAGCCTTTGGCTGTGGATCCTGTGAGAGAGGGGACCAGGATGGAGATGGCTCTGATGATGCTAAAATAAGTGACTTAGAAATCAAATGAGAGAAATCACTCACTTTTACTCTCAGAGCTTCCCATACATGTGTAAGAATTGGGGAGATGTAGTTAAAAAGAATACACCATCTTGGAAGTAATTAAAATTTGACTTTTGGTGAAGTTTCATGCTCATTTCACAAAATAACTTGTACACTTATCTGTTGTTTTACATTTTAAACTGTATGCAGTTTGTGCATGTGAACTTCGATGACAATTTCCATAGGTACAATTTAACTCAATCTCCCTAATAAAGGTTACCTAGCGCTTTCTTTGATGATTGAAATAGTCTTTATATACGTAAAAATGTACAGTCCTTTTGGTTAAGCCTCAAATGGCCAATTTTGGATAACTCTGCATATTTTCAAAGTAGGCTAATAGCCTTTGAATACTAATATTTCCATAGTACAGCTGTTTAAAAATGAATGAAAATTAATTTTTACTGCTCTCTAGTTTTGAATGGAGCCAATTTCTTCCTGAGCCACAGAAGATGAGAGGTGTTGGCTGGTGGCACCTTATGCCTTTTGAGCGAACTGAGGGTGTATGACAGAATTGGAAGATCAAATTATACAAGGAACAAGAGGAGAAGCATTACTAGATCTCATCATTTCTAGAGTCAGGCTATTTTTAATTTTTCAAAATTCACTACTGAATTTTCCACCACTATTTTCAAACAGGACCTATACTCAACTTGGTTGACCCATCACGTTTTTGGCTAAAATGAGCTATGAACATTTGTCAAAAGCTCATAATGTCACTGTTATTGTAAGTGCACCATTTTGAGTAGACCAAGGACATGTGGGCAAATATCTTTTAATACCCAGAAGTTCAAGATATTTAAATGAAGCCCCAAATGACAGAATGCTGACTCCTTTGCAAAACTGGCTCCATGCTCTCTCAGTCCAGCCCAGTGGACTTAGAATCTGGAATTTAGGTCTGTGTGTACAATCTTTCATTATTCTCTCCTTATCTGTCATTCTTAAGATCCATGATGCAATGGCTATGGAAAACAATTTAATTCTCCATTTGGTGACAACCACATCCTATAAAACCAATGGGATGGGATGCACATTTGTAAATGGTTGCCTGGGTAAATGTATTCACATTCATTATGACTCATATATAATTTATTTGAAAAGCGTCTGTCTCCTACAGATTTTAGAACTGAAATATCTAATCCGTGGATATAAATGATAAATAGGGCATGCACACACATGTGCGGTCTGCAAATACTAATTAGGGAAAGTGACATTTTAGAATTTAATGTGGTTTTGCTCTCTTGTGATTGTAACTTTTTATCAGTGCTAACCGCCAACATGAAGGTACAGCTACAGTATTACATCGTTAAGAGTTTATGAGCATTCTCCTTGTGAGGGCATATTCTCAGACTTTCCAACTCTGTGGCATACATGTTTGCTCTGTTTATTTACTGCAAGTAAAGTTAACACTGAATATCAAACACTACTTCCCCATGGACGTCAAGTTTTCATTGAAAAGTAAGTTCCAGAATTGGTAGGTCATCAGGAGTAGTCTTTGGGGGTGGGTAAAGCCTGAAGGATGTAGAAAAAGATGGCAGAGATGGAGATGAGAAGGAGGGTAGTTTCTTAATGCACATTTTAGTGTCTTTATGTGAACAGGACCCTTAACAGTTAGGCCCTGGTAGAGCTGCCTTGTATGGCTGGCAAGTAGAGTGACAGTGTGTTGGAACACGAGACAAAGCAAAGAAGTAACGCAATGGATTTTTAAGAGCTGTACTAATGGATAATCATGATGATGATAAAGTCAATTGAAAAATATTCAACTTAATTTATAATGCCTTTATTCTCTTCTTTGTATATGATGCTCACCCTCCCCACTTCCCTCCCACATTCTCAAAGTGCCTAGTGTGTAAGATTGCCAGAGGTAACCAATAAAAAATATTTTTTTTTACTCTCAGGTCTTAAATATTGCATAGGACATACTTCTACTACAAAATTATTTATCTAAAATTAAACTTTATATCTTTCTGGTTTTTATTTTTTTCATTATTTTTTAAAAATATATTTTATTGATTTTTTACAGAGAGGAAAAGAGAGGGATAGAAGGTTAGAAACATCGATGAGAGAGAGACATCGATCAGCCACATCCTTCTCGCCCCCTACTGGGGATGTGCCCGCAACCAAGGTACATGCCCTTGACCGGAATCAAACCTGGGACTTTTCAGGCCCCAGGCCGACGCTTTATCCACTGAGCCAAACTGGTTATGGCTCTGGTTTTTATTTTTGCCCCAGAATCTTTTCTTCAAGTTAACCCCTCACCTGGGGCCGTGTAGCTAAAACAGAAGATTGTGGGCAGGGGCAGAAGGACTGCACCCAGCCCTCGCAGGAGCATTCCCTTGCTGCTGTCTGCAATCTATTTCCTTGTCTCAGGCCACAGAGGTAAACCCCGGGTCTGTGCTTGGAAATCTGCTCACTGCCCACTCAGGCACCTCCACAGGACAGGAATGCGTTCCAGTCCTGAGGTTACTCTGTAAGCTTCTTTACAGCACGTTTTCCTGTTCAGAAACTGCTGTAACATTAAAGTGAGATTATTAGGTGACAGGCTGCTAAAAGTCAAATTATCTGCCATGGAAAAATATTAAGGAGGGGGGGGGCAAATATTTCAAAGAAATAAACTTGTCTAGTCTGTCAGCAGGTAGAGGAAGCCCTCAGCAGGTAGTGGAGGCCCTCAGCATGTAGAGTAATGTGCACAAATTTCATTCACTGGGCCACTAGTATGCATATAAATTCTCTTCCCACTCTTACCCTTTCCATCCCTTCCCTCTGAGACTCATCAGTCTATTCCCTGCTTCTATATCTCTGGATCTATTTTGTTCATCAGTTTATTTTGTTCATTAGATTCCACATGCGAGCAAGATCATGTGATACTTGTCTTTCTCTGGCTGGTTTATTTCACTTAGCATAAAGCTCTTCAGGGCCCTCCATGCTGTCTCAAAGAGTCAGAGATCCTTCTTTTTTGCTGCTGCAGAGTACTCCATGGTGTAGGTGTACCGCAGCTTTTTTATCCACTCCTTTACCGATGGGCACCTGGGCTGTTTGAATACTGATATGAAATACGTTTCCACTTCTTCAAAAGAGTTTAATAATTTCAATGCAAGATCTTTTAATGTATTGAATGCGCCACCAGATTTATGTCTGGAAATCCCCAGCATCTCACCTCAGGCACCCGCTCTGCGATAGTGCCCTCCTGGCTAGTGTGTCCCAAGCAGCATTCTTAGGGGAGACCAAGCCAGTGGCCACCTGGTGCTAGTTGGGCAGGAGGTCAAACATCAGTTTGCCCTCGCCCTTTCGCAGGCGCAGAAACTCGCTTCTCTCCGCCCTGGTGGCAGAGGAGGCCGCAACGGGAGCGCAGCCCACAGGCTGGTGGAGGGAGGCGTGCGCTGGTGCCAGAGGTCCGTCGGGGCAAACCCCTCACCGCCACGTGCTCTCTGCGCTTTCCTGGCAAGTACGTTCTTCTCCCCTGGGCCTCCTTCTTGGAAATGTCACTTCGGAGAAATTCACTTTGTGTAATTCTGTGAGGACGGATGAGGTGAGTCTGTCAGCGGTCTGGCAACTGTTCCTATCAGTTTCTGTTACTGAATCCGTCACACTGTCCGTCCATCATGCCCGTCTTCCTCTTCTCCCGTAGCTGTGCTTGCGGGCTGGCTGTCTTCAGAGAGGGATGCAGACACCGGAGCCAGGCCTGGGGCGGAGCACCCCATCCTGGGGCTGCGCACACCACCCTTTGCCTCTTACTTGCTGGGATTGTGTCTGAGTCGCTAAGAAAATGTCCCTGTTGGGGAGGCCAAGGGGACTGGTATGTGATCTGGGGCAGCGGGCGGCTGTCCTGCCTGCCGGCCCGCACCCCGGAGCCAGGGAGAGCCACAGATGCGGGAGCAGGACTCTGGGTGCAAAGCTGAGTCCTCTGAGTCTCAGATCTCAAGTCTGAAGCCAAGTGCTCCGGGCTCTTGTTATGTACCTGAGGCGAGTCCCCCTTTTCACATGCGCGCTCACAGCGGCTTTGTTTGTGATCATACAAACCTGGAAGCAACCCCCGATGTCCACCCACATGTGAATAAATAATGCAATAAAATAAACGTATTGAGACATGCAATGTGAATGAACCTGAAAACACTGAGAGTGGAAAAAGTAGACGAAAGGAGTATTATGAATAATTCCATTTATAAAAAAAACTCTAGACAATGCCGACTCATCCATAGTGTCCAGAAGCAGAGTTGAGGTTGCTTGGGAAAATGGGGTGGGGGTGGGAGATGGGGGGAGGGACGGGGCAGAGGGAATGGGCATGCTGCATTACCAAGGAGCCTGAGGAAACATTGGGGATGATGGAAACGTTCGCTATTTTGCTTCTAGAGGAGATGGACATTGTGTCACCACCTGTGAACTTGTACACTTGACACAAAGTGTACTTCATTGTCAATTATATGTCCTAGAGCTGTTCTGAAAATTCCCAAGCATTTCCTTCTAATGCTTACGTCTTTACTTATTAGAAGTATCCAAGTATTAAAGTATTAAGTATTATTATAAGTCTAATCTAGTTGGAATTACTCTGTAGTCTGAAGACCTTTTCCTTCCAGATAGGGTTTGAATTGCTGCATAACTATAATCATCTCCCCTAGTGAAATGTCCTGCTTCTCTAGGATGTATTAGCATATATGCTAGCATCTGTACATACTCCATGGCTGTGTCTCTATCAGCATCCTCTTTACTTCTAATTCAACTTAATTATAACTCAAGTTAAATTTAATTACAGCTTTGTCATTTACTTAATAGCTGGTAAGAAAAGCTCCTTTTTTTCATTTTAATATTCTTTTCTCGCCAAACTTTAATCCTAAACAAGAGTCTCAGATCTTAGCATTACTTCCAGAAGAGAATATTTAAATCCAAAGGATTATTTTAATACCATTTTATTTTATTTATTTTTAGTACAATTTTAAATACCAAAGGTAATAAGTGTTGCAATTCAAAAGGGCCTTTTTTTTACATTAAAAAAAAAAGTGTTCTCAAAAAGAAGGCCAAAGAGCGTCCGTTCAGCTAAATGGGAAAATTCTGTTGCTGACGATCACATGCTCTGGCTCTGTTTCCGCTGCCCAGGCTTTAATCATCGGTTCTCACAGAGCTTGGCATCTCAGGCAGACAGGAGAGACAGCTAAACTCAAGCACAACATTGAGCAAAGAAGGGCTGTGAAGAAGACAGTTTGTCAATATGAAGGCCAAAGATACACCTCTGAGTATCACAGGGCACTGCATCGGCAAGATACACTGATCCATACTGTTCCGTGGCTGTGTGACTATGGGAGGGGGTAATGTGGGGCCTCATAATAGCTTCCTTTTATTGGTTTTACACAGGCATAGAGTGCCTGCTTTTTTGTCATTTTATTTTAGCCATCTGAGTTACTTTAAATCTGCTTATTTAGATGTCAGAGGTTAGATTGATTTCTTAAATAAAAAAAACAAAACCTACTTCTTATTTTTTTCACATGAGTTTCCCACATTAGGACTTGTTATGGCTGACTCTTCTCTTCTAGTCCACAATAATCTTTTGATCAGATGTGTGAGAATCAGAATGATTACCTTTGAGAGGTAGCAAGAGACAATAACCAGGCAGTTAACACGTACTAAATACCTACTGTGTACATAAACTACCTTGCTCCTCATAAAAAGTGAGGATTTAATCGGAATAATCTAAGCAAACGCGAGTGCTCTTTATTTGTAATAGCCATTTTCCACAGCCAAATGGCGGTCACTGAGGTGAGTTTTACTTTTAAAGATGAGAGGGGCTTTGAGCAAAGCAGCAGGTGCGAGTGAATCAGGAAGTGAAACTCTATGCTTGGCTTGCTGACTCAGTGCTTCTAAGAAATTCACTGAGCTTGATTTTCCCTCTTCGTTAAAAAGGGAGTGATAATGTCATCTTCCTTAGGATTATCAGGAGATTTAAATATTAATGCAATCCAAATACTTTGCAAGAGTAAAGTCACAATACAAAAGTTAGTTTATTATCCTATGTAATAAAAGGCTAATATGCAAATCAACTGAACAGCAGAAGGACTGGTTGCCATGATGCACACTGATCACCAGCAGGCAGATGCTCAATGCAGGAGCTGCCCCCTGGTGGTCAGTGTGCTCCCATAGGGGAGCACCACTCCACCTGAAGCGGGCTCATGGCTGGTGAGTGCAGAGGCGGTGGGTGTCCAACTGACAGTGGGGAGTGGACCTAAGACGTCAGTCAGACATCCCCTGAGGGCTCCTGGACTGCGTGAGAGGGTACAGGCTGGGCTGCGGTACCTTCCCCGCCCCGCAGTGCACAAATTTTGTGCACAGGGCCTCTAATGGCTAATAAAAGCCTCTCCAGATAATCACACATAACGTTTGCAGAGATGACTTTGGAGACCTTGTGAGTGACTAACTTGATCAACGTACTGCCTAATACAGTGGTACCTTGAGATACGAGTGCCCTAACATATGAGATTTTTGAGATACGAGCCGTCGAGCGAGTGATTTTTGCTTTGAAATATGAGCAACAGTTGAGATACGAGTAATCTCGCGGATTGGCCGGCTGCACACGACCCACCAGTTTACCGCGACTCGAGCGTCTCATAGTTTCCCACGCCTCAAGGTTACGGAATGAATTAAACTCGTATCTTGAGGTACTACTGTAGTTGAAAGACACCATCTCCTAAGCTCACGGAGAGGTAGCCAACTCAGATGGGGGTGACACAGCAGAGGACAAATGTCTAGAGAGAGATTTTCCCACTGCATCCCCCTCAGGAACAGAGTGGTGGGAGACCTGCTGGTCTTCCTTGTCCTCTGACGGGGCAGACCTGGCACATGTACCCAGTGCCATAATTAGCTGAAGCATCTGAAGTCACCAATAAAGAGAGAGGGAGCTATAGAGTGACAGATGCAGACAATGGGGCAGCTGCCGGTCACCCAGGTTGGAGGCTCACCTTGCCTCTCTCCTCGGTCCCTCTAGAGTCCTACATCCCTGCTGCCCCGAGCCAGGGTGTCCCCCAACCTCTACTTGGTCTGGTGCTCATCTCTCAAACACGTCCCACTGTACTACTATTCTCTCCAGGAATTCCCGTGCATCAGAGCTATTGCACTGCTTAAAAAACGTTTAAGTTTTTTTTTAAATTCTGCTTCCATTGACATTCTTAATTCAGTTGGATTGCAAGGCACCTAATTTTCCACAACATTCTTTCTGTACAGAAGGTGACAATCCACCTACCTCCCAACTAACTCATATCACAGGGGAAAGAGCAGAACCCAGATGTGTACCTGACTTTGCCCTAGGGTCTGGTCGAGTTTTGTCTGGAACCTTCCATTCCATGTGACCTGGAGGATTCTGATGCCAATTCCTCCCCTTCAATCTGGCCTGATTTCCCTTCCTGGCTGCCAGCCTTTCAGGAGCTCCCTTAGGTTGTACAAATGTCAGAGCATTTAATTCCTAGCAAGACCACAGTGAACAAATTGATATACTATTCAAACACCCAGCTGGGAACGGAAATATGCTTGCTCTCATATAGTATCATTAGCAGTGTCATTATTTGACAAAAGGTCAGAGCTACAGAGATGTGTATGTGGAACATTTCTCTGAAGCACATTCTTAGAGAGGAAAACTTCAGAGGTGCCAAACTGATTGACAGGATTGGGTAAAAAAGGAATTCCTTCAATTTACAATGGGCACACTCCTAAAAAAAAGCTGTACTCAAAACTTACTAAGAAAATCCAAAGCTGCCCCCAAAATCTTATTGTTTCTGAGCAGTGCTATGCAAAAGGACGTAAATACCGGAACACATCTCATTACACAATAATAATTGCTAACATCTCACTAACATCTTACCAAATGTCAGGCACTTTGTAATCATAATCTCTTGATGTGTAACAGACTTTCTATGGAGTAAGAGTAGGCTAGCTTAATGGCTGAGCCCCACTAACGATGGGTCTCTCTCTTATTAACGACTAGGGACCCAGTGCATGAATTTGTGCATCTGGAAAGGAACTGTGGGCCATGAGGCTGTGGTGGGCACAGGGGTGGGTCTCGGCCCATCCTCTGCACCCCTGCCTGGTTCCTTCCGCTGCGGCCCCGCACCTACGTGCTGATGGTGCCAGCCCCACTGGCTCCCAATGACGATGCGGAGCGATTGGGGCTGGTGCCAGCAGCAAGTGTGCGCAGGGCTGGCATCACCAGCCGGTGTGAGTGGTGGCTGCTGCCCCAGTTACCCCTCAGGAGCAGGGGGAGGTGGAGAGGCCCTCAGGGGTGATCGGGGCCGGCACGGCTGCTCGTACCTGCTGATGGCGCCGAGCGATTGGGACTGGCACCAGACGTTGGCAGTGGGTGTGAGCGGCGGCTCCAGCACCAGCAGCAGGTGTGAGTGCTGGGTGGGACCGTGGTGTGCGGAGGAAATAATTTTCAGTAACCACCGGAGGTTTGCCCTGATGACAGCGACCACCCCCCACCTTGGTCTGGCACCCCCATTCACCTGCTCCACCATCCCGTCGCAGTTGACGCCCGCCATGTTCCCACACACGCACCCTGATGGTCAGTGCCCGTCGACCGGTTGTTCGGTCGTCAGTTGTTCCACCATTTGGTCTATTTGCATATTAGGGTTTTATATATATATGTGTATATATATATATATATATACACACATATATATAGATAGATAGAAAGATAGAAAGATAGATATAGATATATAGATATAGATACAGATATATAGATATAGATGGCCTTGGGGAGATTATTTTACCTCTCTGGTCTTGATGTCTTCCTCTGCATAATAAAGATGATACATATAAAAGTACAGTGGTACCTCGAGATACGAGTTTAATTCATTCCATAACCTTGAGGCATGGGAAACTATGAGATGCTTGAGTCTCGGTAAACTGGTGGGTTGTGTGCAGCTGCGGATTCGCGCGATTACTCGATTACTTATATCTCAACTGTTGCTCGTATTTCAAAGCAAAAATTGCTCACTCAACGGCTCATATTTCAAAAATCTCGTATGTTAGGGCACTCGTATCTCGAGGTACCACTGTACCTGGCTCCTGAGATTTTCGTAAGGACCAACAGACATAATAACTACTTATATGCAGGGGACATTTTATTTGCAACGCCAGTTGTGAAAAAGAAATGCATCCAGATGTGAAAGGGACTCATCCGATTTTAATAATGCCTGATGTCTGCCTATTTACATTAGCCCAGCCGGTCTGCAGGAGGGCCCAGCACACTGGCACTTAAGCCAAGACTCTGCCCCACACCGGCTGCCTGTCCATGTTCCACCTAAAGATGAAGAAGTAGAGCGGCCGATTCCTCCCCGCTTTCTCCTCTCGGCTCAGCAATATGAGCTGGCGCATCTGTTCCATTTCTCAGATTTGGGAACCATCGCAGTGATGAAACACTGGCAAACATGTCTGGCTTTCCTTGGTTGGGCTGTTTGCCTCAGAGGGTTGTTGGGTCCAAGGCTCTGCAATATTTAAAGCGTTTGCTGTGCCCGGCAAGGCAGAACCACTTCCCCTCGAAGTATCAGTTGAATTCTCACCACAGTGTGTGACGGTTCATGTTTCCTCCACCCTCCCTCACACTGGGTATTAACTCCCTCTCCTCTTCCTACTTCTCTTTTTTAGAATAATGCTAAAGATCGAAATAGTATTTGCTTGTTTAATTTGTATGTATTTAAAAATGATTAAAGACAATACCTAAGATCCATGAGAGAAATAATGAAGGAGATGGACGTCATTCAAGTTTAAAATGTTTGCTCTGGGAAAGACACAATGGAGAAGGAGGAGACAAGTCCCCGGTGGGAGGCATGTTTTCAGAAGACCCGTGCTTTCCCTGTTGCTGAGCCCTTCCGTTAAAACCGGTGTCCAAGACATCCAAACGACTCTTAAGCCCCAACAACAATGAACAAACACCCTGATTAAAATACAGGCAATGCCCTGAATGGATATCGAACCGAAGAAGATGTACAGATGGAAAACATACAGTAGGAAAAGTTGGCCATAGTCCATGTCATCAGGGGAATGAGGATGAAAACAACGATGAGATACCTCGCACGGCTGTTAAAATGGCTGCAGTTCAGAACAATCACAACCTCAAATGCTGGTGAGGAATTCCAGCAGCAGGAACACTCATTCACTGCAGGTGGGAAGGCCACTTAGTACAGAGACGCTGGGAGACAGTCAGTGGTTTCTTACAAAACTGAACACATGTTTACCACATGACCCAACAATCACATGATTGGTGTTTACCTGAAGGAGTCGAAAACGATGTCCATACAAAAACCTGCACATGGGTAATTACAGCAGAAGCTCCCAATGGTTGTTCAGCAGGTGAATGGAATGTCTAGCTGCTATTGAGTTATTAGCTTGATCTTCATTTATTTTAGAAATATTGCCTCAGGGCACAAAGGTTATTATTAATTTTACAGGTAAGACTATATAGTCAATATGATTCTTCTTTATTATGGTTCTGTTGAATCTCTATCTCCCTAATAAAGGTAAATGTTTATGGATAATTATTTATCAGACAGGCTATGGAGCTCTAGAAATTAAAGCCAAAATGTTAAGAATTATTCATACACTACCGATCATCCAAAATGAACAATAAAGCATATTTAAACAAGGGATGAGAGAAACATAGTTCAATTAAACAATATTGGAAAAATTTCTAATGTAAAGTAATGGCATCAAAAGTCATTTTGCCTCTTAACAATGTAAGTATCAAAACAACTATAAGTGGCTGTTTCACTTATATTATGGAAAATAGTGTGGAGTTAAAAAACACACACCATATCCCAAAATGAAAAACAGAACCATCATATGATCTAGCAACTGCTCTTCTGAGTACAAACTCAAAGGAAGTTAAATCAGTACCTTGAAGAGATATTTACACTCCCATGTTTACTGCAGCATTATTCACAGTGACCTATATATGTAATCAACCTTAGGTGTCTGTCAACACATTAATGGACAGAGAAATCGTGGTACATACACACAATGGAATATGACTCAGCCTTAAAAAAGGAGATCCTGCCATTTGCAACAACATGGATGAACATGGAGGACATTCTACTCAGTGAAGTAAGCCAGACATATAAAAATCCTGAATGAGCTCAGTTATATATGGAATCTAAAAAAGTCAAATACATAGAAGCGGAGAGTAGAATGGTGGTTGCAGGGGCAGGGGGATGAGAGAAACAGGGAGATGTTGCAGTAACATAGGATGAGCCAGTCTGAAGATCTACTATACGGCCTGGTGACTATTGTTCATACTGAATACTGGACAACGCTGAGTCCATTTCAGGTGCTCTCAGCATTTATACAAACAAATGATAACTATTTGAAGAGAAGATATGTTCACTAGCTTGACTGTATTAATTGTTTCAAATCATTTTTATATCCCCTAAAAGTTACAATTCTTATTACAAAATAAAACTTAAGTCAAGTTGGCGTGACTCAGTGGTTGAGCATTGATCTATGAACCAGGAGGTCAGGGTTCAATTCCCAGTCAAGACACATGTTTGGGTGGTGGGCTCACTCCCAGTGTGGGGCATGCTGGAGGCAGCCGATCAATAATTCTCTCTCATCAGTGATGTTTCTACCTCTCTTTCCCTCTCCCTTCCCCTCTTTGAAACCAATAAAAATATATTAAAAAAAAAAGAAATACAATTAAAGTCACAGAGCATAAATGGACTTACTAAATCCAAGTTTCTCTTTTTGAAGAAAGAGTAGCTTGTGACTAAACTCGGGTTAACGTATTGGCTTTGATCATGACCAGTGCCACTTGGTGGCAAACAGTTGATTTTGGCTGCGAAAGCACTTCCAAAGGACCTATAGGAACGCTCCGGGGAAACCGGACAGTGAGTGACTTGAATAGCCAGAGCCTCTGCCGCTGCGGAGTTAGCGCTGCCTCTAAAGCTGCCAACTCAGCTCTGCTCCGCCAGCAGCGAAGCTGCAAAGGTTCGCCTCGGAGAAAACATTCAATCACCACGTCCCGGGAGGAAACCAAACATCCCCATCAGTGGGCACCGCGAGCACGAAACCTCCGAAGTCAGTCCTGACGGAGTGCCCTCCTGTCAGAGCCGCCCCCTCGGAAGCAGGCGGCCGGCTCATCTGTAAACAAGGCAGGGGGAGTGCCCGCTCCGGGACTGATGCTCCGCGAAGCCGCCCCCCTGCTCCACGCAAAGCAGTTGCTTTCACACTGACGCGTATTGTACTTGTTCTGTTTTTAAATCCTCTGGACACACAGACCACCGTGCCTGAAAGAACAGAGCGCTAACGGAAACCAAACAGGCGGTAAGAAAGTGCCGAGAACACAGAACTCTGCGTTTGGAGGAGGCCGGCCTGCAGATGATGAGGGGGGGGGGGGGGGGAAAAGCCCGGGTACGATCCATCCACGAACGTCCCGCTGCTGAGTTCAGCACGCCAGCCCCTCTAAGGTGTCCTCGGAGGAAAGTGGGCCCTGAGAGGTACCAGGAAACCCTGCTCAGCTGCTCTGGGGACCCCGATTGTCCCATTTTGTGACTTCCTTCCCAGGCCTGCCCTTTTACTGGCACCCACACCCCAACACACACCTGGCCACACAACTCCAAACGTTCGCAGCGCTTTAGATGGGCAAAGGGACAACATGAATTTGGGGGAGGCGGGAGGGGGTGAAATGCCACCCGGAGTTATGCCACAGAAGAAGGGAGAGTTCGGTCTTGCAGACGCGGTGGTGCCTTACCTGGTGGTGGAGTTAGCCGCGCCGCCGTGCCCCGGGTTCCGAAGCGCCACGGATGCTGAGCGCTCCAGGGTCTGACCTGACACGCTTCCCCCAGAAGAAACTCCACGGTAACCTTTCACTTCAATAAAACGCTGTGTTCAGTCTTCCCCTTGTACTCAACACACAGCAATCTAATACACCTCATCATGTGGCCCGTTACCATGGTAGCAATGAATCCAGCTGCTGAAACACAAAAGACTGACAAGAAAGTTGCCTTTCTCCCCTCCACCCACCCTGACAAAGTCAGGTTTTTGTGCGTCTGGATGACAAGGCGGGTTTGAATACATTTGTGGTGCTGACTCAACTTCGTGAGCCGGGAAAAAGGAGAATAAAAAAAGGAAGAACGGGGGGAGAAGAATAGAAGGTGTCCCAGGCTTTGCGGCCAGCTAATGAAATACCGCCCGCAGCTCGGGTTGCCTCTAATCCCTCGGAATACTGATGATTATCTACTCCTCCTGTTACCCCAACATTGGTAAAGGCCAGTCACCAGCTCGACGGGAAACACAGCCACATCTCACAGCTCCCTTAAAAATCTACAAACATGCTAAGTGACTCAGTAAACACAGATGCCGAAAACACGACATGAGGACAGGAAGGGCCGGTCTCAAAGAGCTTTTCTGGGGCAAACTGCTCAGCCCAGCTCGGAGGCGGGAGGTAGAAAGTTCCATTCTCTTCTCCACCAACAGCCTGCGCGTCGAACCGTTATTTAAACAGATTAGGTCGCAGTACTATTTAATGTGCTCACAGGTTTTGGATTTGTGGTGATCCAAACTCCTAGAGTCCACCAAACTCTGTTTGGGCTTTTACAGGGAGAGTGGGAGACCTTGGAGTGGGGACCCTGAGCAATCCTAGGACCCTCTCCCCCAAAGCAACAGCTGCATCACCAGCTTATTCCCAGCGCTTTAAGGAAGGCTGCTGAGGGTCCCGGGCTGGGGCACAGGGAAGGGACAGTGGCTGTTTCTCCATGGACACAGCAGGGGATGGCGCGCCGCCCCTCTGGCGGAGGGGACCTCCAGGTGCGCGCAGCATGCTCTGCTGGGCTGTTCTCAGCAGGAACCTGCACAGGCTTCTCCTTCCTGTCCCGCCTGCAAAAGGGGGCGGAGTCACACAGACGCGGGTTTGAAACCAGCCTCCCGCCCCTACTAGTTTTGTGGTCTGGGGCGGATTATTCAATGTCTCTAAACCTTAGTCGCTCTCCATTTTAAAGAGTGATGCAAAGGATGCACTGAGAATCCAGCAAGAACTGAGCTTTAAACACACCAAGTGCTCACCAACTATGGCTCGTGCTCTGCAGTGAGCATGTCTGTGAGCTCTGAGGAAGAGGGTCGATGAGAAAGCCCACTGACACTGACACTGACATTGACACTGACACTGACTTTCCCTGGCTGATCGAACTGCCACTCCCAACCAGATATGCCGATCCGTCTCATCCTTCACAATGTGGGTTTGGACAGTGGCACCATATAAATACCAGGATCGTTTCAGACAAATAGCGAGGCTTTGCTCTCCCCTACAAACCATTTAGAACAGTGGTTCTTAACCTTCCTAAAGCCGCGACCCTTTAAGACAGCTCCTCATGTGGTGGTGACCCCCAACCATAAAATTATTTCCGTTGCTACTTCATCACTGTCATTGTGCTACCGTTATGAACTGTAATGTAAATATCTGATAGGCAGGATGTATTTTCATTGCTACAAATTGAACATAATTAAAGCATAGTGATTAATCACAAAAACAATATGTAATTATATATTGTGAAATGTTTATTTCTAATTATAAATAAATGAAATTTTTGTCTTGAATCATGGTGTAGCATGGGTAACAGTCTTCATATGACAACAGTAAACTACATGGCTACACTTTGCTACACCGAGGAGCGGTGTGTTGGTTCCTAAGATCATGGGAAATGTGTTTTCTGATGGTCTTAGGCGACCCCTGTGAAAGGGTCATTTGACCCCCAAAGGGGTCACGACCCACAGGTTGAGAACCACTAATCTAGAAGGTTCTGACGGGTCCAAAGGTTGTGCATATTCCCAGTGCTAAATGAATTATGGGAAGAGTGTTAAACTTGAAAGTTGACTTAAAGACGATTTTCAACATAAAAGAAAAATCCCCTCAGTAAAAGAGCCCATTTTGATATTTATGGTGTATTCCCAAGGAATAGTCTCTTTTTTCCCAATTAAAATGGGTAGAAGGAATTTTCATCATAAGAAGCTTCCGAATAAAAGCTATGCACTCCGGCTGCCTATTTAACCATTTCCTGAGGTCGGGTCGCCAGGCGCCTTTGAAAGGTCCCCTTGATCTGTAACGAGGGCTGTAAACTGCTCCCCAATACAACCCTTTCTCCCAGTCATCCCACTCAGGAAATTACCTGACACCCAAGCCAACGGCATGGGCACGTGAGCACTGAGGTCTCTTTGAAGACCTCCGTGCAGAGAGGCAGCCAGGGATTTCAAAACAAAGCAAAGCACAACGGAAGCGTGGCAGAGAAAAAAGTGCATCATGGGAAGTTGCCAGAAAGAATACAAGGACTGCTGCACGTTGCAAGGTTTCTCTATCATTAAAAAAATAAAAATAAAAATCCCTTCAACAGATCAGTAGAGATGATTAAAACAGTGTGGTGAGTCACGATGGCACAGCCTGGGAAGGGGGTGAGGCAGGCAGAACAGCCAAAAGGCAGAAGCACGGGCCCTGGACACCCGGCCCGGTCCTCTGCAGAGCAGCGATGGGGAAAGATGCGTAGAACCACCGTTTGAATAATTCATAACGGTTCTCAGGTGTGGCTGCTGATAGAGACGCTCCCTGCTTGCTCTCAGTTCTTTACCTTGAGTCTTTCTTCCTCCTGCAGAGGGGTCATGTACTCCATGGCTCTTCATTCTGTAAATCTGAGAGTCTGCCCTTGATCTAGTGAATGTAGCTGGAGCATTGCACGTGGTCAGCACACAAACCATGTCAGGTGGCAGAGTGACCGGTTTGAATTCTCCTGAGCATTAGCGCCTGTGACGTCAGTATATTTGGTTCCGCGGCGTTTTAAGTCCTCTTTTGCAAATGTTAGGATTAACGTCTCGCTGGGCGTGAAGGAACTCTGTAATCTGGGCTGGTATGACCCACCTCCTTCCCTCGGAAGAATCCGATCACCCGGGGAGAAACAGCCTTGGCCACAGAGACTTCCGAGCGGACCAGGAAGTAGACTTGCCAAGCCCTGGGCCCGCACCGAGGGGAGGGTGCGTGGGGTTATCTGCTTCACCGCCCTCTCTTCAGACCTGAGCGCACCTCATTTCCCACCAACTCAGGGTCACAGAATGAAGAGGCCCGGTTACAAAACACCCTTGGCTGCTAATGCCAATAAAACTCAAACAAGACAAAACAATCTGAACCTCTGTAAATGCAATTGATTTTTAGGCGGGGTTACATTTAAAAAACATTTTTTTATGATACCACAAGTGTTTTATTTTTTTTGTGGGGGAGGTGGCAAATAAGAAAACTTGTTAATAGCAACAATGACCAAGAGAGATTCTAATCTGAACAATTTTTGCAAGCGCATAGTTTCTTCTGCCACTTTGAACAGCTGACCGAAAAAATAGGAATCAGATCAGTATCTGCTCTGTTTCATGAAAATTCCTTATGAAAGAACAAGGCTGTTTGTTGCAAGCTATCTCAATGTATGGAACTCAGTATCAAGATATTCTATTCTACCCTTAAGATGTTTTCGAAACATACGCCGCTCTCTTGAATTGTATTCACGGGGCTGTAAATAATAGGCGCTCTTTGTGATTTCCTGCTGCTGACACATCACAGAAAGTATGTATTTTAAAAGCACCGTGAAATGGATGGCTACATATCCTACAGATAACTTACTGTGAACCTGGAGTCTTTTTATCCTACCCACCTATGGAAATTTATTCCCAAATATAAAGATTTATAAATAACATTGACACATACATGATTCCACTTTCTGATAACCAAGATCTACATTTTGGTGTATTTCTTTAGTTCATGTTTTAAAACACTGGATCATTTTGAATATTGCTTTTTTTGTTGTTTGATGAATGATATATAAAATAAACACAGTATGGAATTATCTATTCTTTCAAAATATTTAAAAATACTTGCATACATTCTATTTGGATTCACCAGAATATATATTAGCCATCCTTTCTGTTAAATATACATTTAGCTCTTTCCAGGTTTCTTCTTTTTATAAGCCATGTATCTTTATATATCAATTTTTGGTCATAATTTGGACAATTTCTTTGGACTAGATTCCTGTGGGGGTGAGGGCTATTGAGTGTAAGTTAGCAAGTCTAAGCACAGGATGTTTGAATTGGCAGGATGCGTACCTACAACGTCGTATAATTCCTCACTGGACTGATGAGGAAACTGAGATGCACAGAGGTGAAATAACGGGCAGGAAGTCCTGACAGAATTCTCCCAGGGCCAGGGCAGGACCTGGGTCCCAGGTCAGCTCCCACGCTGACTCTCCGTGGCGGTCCATCTCCGAGGTGCTCCCTCCCTGGCCCGGCTGTACCATCTGGGAAACTCTACAATGTGCCCTGGAGCCACGGCAGGGACAGGAGTTCCTTGGAGGTGGGCGACGCTGGCTTTTCTGTCCGGGACAAGCCACGTGGCGGGATCTCCGTAGCCACCTTCCACTGGCAGCAAACTGAGTGGACACTGAGAAGCCAACATACTCCCAGGACACAATCTGTCCTGAGGAGGACAAGATGCAAAGAGAGTCCAGGAGAGTTGGGAGGTCGGGAGGCTCATAACATCAGTGAACCCCAATTGAGTAAAATTAGGGAGCGCTCTGAAGGTCTGCCTCTTCCATGGCCTGTGCTCTGCCCGGAGCGTCTGCGTGTTGAGTGGCAGACTCCAGGTAACTCCCGGGGCGAGGGGGAGAAGTGGTGCCTGCTCTTCCTCTGGGACGAGCCCAACCCAGAAAACCGGGGTGACTGCACGGGCAGGACGACGCCCCCATTTGAGTACAGTGATACCTCGAGATACATGTTTAATTCGTTCTGTAACCTTGAGGCGTGGGAAACTATGAGACGCTCGAGTCTCGGTAAACTGGTGGGTCGTGTGCAGCCGGCCGATCTGCGCGATGACCCCTATCTCAACTGTTGCTCATATTTCAAAGCAAAAATCGCTTGCTTGATGGCTCTTGTCTCAAAAATCTTGTATGTTAGGGCACTCGTATCTCGAGGTACCACTATACATCTATTCTTTCTTAACATTAGGGGAAGGGGGAAGGCATTCTGAAAATCAAGTCTACCTATGGAGTCAAGGAAACAAGAAGACTCCTGAGACTTTGCTCTTGAGAGAATTCATTTTCTTAGTCTGAAGACACAGTACTCAGAGATCCTTGTGTATATGTGTGTGTGTGTATTTTCTCTTGCATGTAGCTCATTCATGTGGCTCATTCTAAAATGAGATGGCTTGTTGTAATTCAGTATGTTGTAATTAAGTGCCTTCTAAAAGCACATACGGTATAAAATGTTGTCAAAAAATAGAAATACTCTTCAACCTGGAAGGGGAGAGAAGATATGGAGAAAGAAAGTAGAGCTGTAGATACAATAAATGAGAAAAAAATAATGAACTGACTTGACAGTAGATAATTTAATTAGTGTTGTTTAGCCAGAATATTGCGGGGAGAGGGGGTACCCATTTAGGGTAGTCTAAGCTCGGGAAGCATTTGCTGTTGAGATGTTAGATATAATCTCCCAGATTCTTTAACTTCATGTTCACAGACTTGGAATATATGAGCACGACAACCACTCTGAAAGTCTATGGAGGGGTGCGTGTATACCCCAAGAGCATGGACAGCGATGCGGATCAGATGCAGGCGTGACAGAAGCTGGGCGTCTCCCTGCCTTTCTAACCTCCCCTGGGAGGGACACGTGGCTAAGTCATCAGTGACACGGTGGGGAGAGGGCGGACGTACAGCCTAGGAAGTGAAATGTGCATGTATGTTACAGGGAGACCAGAAAGCAGATGCAGTGCTGTGCACCCAGCAGGCCCTCAGTGGAAGTTCATTATTCATGACAGTTATGATAAAAATAAAGCCTATTAGAAAACGAGCCAACAATACAACTAAGGTAGGACTGTAGGAGAAGAAATTACAATGGGAAAACACAGAGTAAGAGATAGCTGGAAGAGATATAAGGAGAATTAGGGGGGAAGGTATAAAGAGAAGCATATGTAGTTCAAGAGGACACAGAGAAAACCCGGAAGGAGGGACAGAAAAGAACACTGAAGAAGTACGCCTCACTGAGAAAGTGGAACAAACCGAGATAAATAACACTCTAACACAGCAGTTCTCAACCTGTGGGTCGGGACCCCTTTGGGGGTGGAACGACACTTTCACAGGGGTCGCCTAAGACCATGGGAAAACACAGGTATTTACATTACAATTCATAACAATAGCAAAATTACGGTTATGAAGTATGGTTGGGGGTCACCACCACATGAGGAACTGTATTAAAGGGTCGCGGCATTAGAAAGGTTGAGAACCACTGCTCTAACATGTGCCACTCTGTTCTATACACGTGAATGAATTCCAGGGCAGGAATGAATGGAAAAGGTTCACGTGGTGAACACCTTTTTGTGTACATTGACCATAATGAAGACCCTGGGCGCTCTGGACCCTCCTGGCAAACGCTGCACTGGCAGGGCCCGTTGCACTGTGGAGGTGCCCACTTAGGATCCTGAAGAGTTCACTGGAGACAACCTGGGGGGTATGAACCGAGCTCCATGCCTCACACTGGCCATCCTCCATCAGGCCATTGCGATCTGTTCACGGCCTCCCCGGGACATGAAATGGAGAAGCCACACCCTCGGTGACAGATGCCCAGGACGGGAAGTGACAGGAGCCTGTGGAAAGGGCAGCGGCACAGAAATAACGTGGCAGGTGCTCCCTCCCACGGGCAGCCCCGCAGTGGGCTCCTGGCAGGTGCCACATTGGGAAGGCCCTCGGATAGGCTATCCTAACCGTGACCGGTCAGTAACACGAGGCAGGGAGGCCTGGCATTCTATGCTGTCGATCAGAAATTAAGTGTTTTTGGCAGAGCACTTCACCCCCCCCTCCATTTACAGCCTCCAAGGGGCGTGCGAAATGGAGCAACTTAGCATTTCTATGCACCTCTACACCTACACAGAGCAGAGAGACACTGAACACAGCCTAACCTACCCTGACCCTAACCCTAACCCTAACCCACATGCAGAAAGCCACTGGAGAGCATGATTCCTCGCAGCTCCTTTGTTCTGTATTCTGTGAAAATTAAGTCAAAGATGTTAAGGTCCAGTCCCTTTGCTTCTCTCATCATTTTGTATACACAGTTGTACCTCGAGGTACGAGTTTAATTCGTTCCGTAACCTTGGGGTGTGGGAAACTATGAGACGCTCAAGTCGAGGTAAACTGGTGGGTCGTGTGCACTCGGCCGATCCGCACGATGACTCCTATCTCAAATGTTGCTCGTATTTCAAAGCAAAAATCGCTCACTCGACCGCTCGTATCTCAAAAATCTCGCACGTTAGGGCACTCGTATCACGAGGTACCACTGTACTATATTTTCTGGCGTATAAGATGGCCCCCAACTTTTCCAGTTAAAATACAGAGTTTGGGATATACACGCCCTATAAGATGACACCCAGCGTATAAGACGACGCCCAACTTTTGAGCAGATTTTTCTGGGTTAAAAAGTTGTCTTATACGCTGGAAATATAGTCTTATAAGACTATAGGGAAGGACATTATTTTTATGATTTAATGAGCTACTTCCAAGAAAGCTAGTCATTGGAAATGTCTGGGATGGCTAGGGCAGAGTTAAGGCTTGGGTCACCCAGCTGAAACTAATGCCAATGTTTCATTTATTCACTGATGTTCTTCAGACTCTCAGCCACATCCCCACTGGTTACTCGGCAACCACAGCTTATTGAAGGTAGTATTGATGGTTAAAATACAACCTAAAACCAACGGTCACTCACATGAACAGACTAATATTAAAGCACATTATTATTAATTTTTGTAAACTCACCATAATCCATAATTTTTGTTAGGAAAACAACACCGTTTTAAACATTATACTCACAGAAAAAGAAATAGCACTATGCAAACTCTTCTGAAAATAAAAAGGGCCAATTGACCAACAAAGAACTTAACAAGGCAGGGACAGAACTCAGAATGCCAATGGAATTCTTATTTTTTCCAAGACAGTGTTCAGTACTCAAAGCCAGACACAGCAGTACACATATGCTCATATGTAAAAAATCCTCTTCCGCCCTCGCTGGTCTGGCTCCTGCAGACTGAAGGGTCCCGGGTTTGATTCCGATCGAGGGCACATGCCCAGGTTGGGGGCTTGATCCTAAGTAGGGGGCATGCAGGAGTCTCTCTCTCTCTCTCTCCCTTTCTGAAGTCAATAAAAATATATAAAAAAATTAAAAAAGAATTATTTTCCACTTCTGTATTTTCAACACATTAACCATATAACAGTAGTAGACCAAAGACACAGCGATGTATCTTGTTGTTTTACTATATCAGGTACTTATGGAACACACAAGTTTAAAAGAAGTGGATATGTTACAGTCATTTCAGATGCCATTTTTTTTAGCACCACATTATGCCTGTCACTGCCTGGATTATTGTGGTATTTCCATTAAAGGACAATTTGGGTTTCCACACAATTAATATTCATAGTCATGCACACCAGAGGGTAAGCAGGATGCAGGCCAGGGAGATATTTCTGGTCTGTTCAGCCGTATGTCTAGCACCTGGCAGAGCTCCTGATAGTCACCTAATTCTCACTAAGTATTCAATGAATAACAAACCTGCTTCTACAGATTATAAATAAAAACCAAAATCAATCTTATTTCCAGTCTCTTCTCCTTCGACTCAACACTTCTCTTGGGGGAAATAAGATCAAGAATCCAGGAACACTGGCTTGTCTGCTGTTTGGTGGCGGGTAGTGAGGTGGCAGGACATTCAGATGGGCCTTGGTGGTGCTTTGCTGCTGATGGTTGGGATGGTACATACATCTCTGGCCTCATCTTCCTCAAATGTAAAATTAGGGGTTGCTAAGGCTGAATGTCTGTGTCCCCTCCAAATCACATGTTGAAATCATAGTGCACCACTTGGAAGTATTAGAAGGTTAAGCCTGTAGGATGTTGTGGGGAGCGGCCACAGTGTTTGGCGAGGTCCAAGCCTCGGACTAATGAGAGGTCACCATCCTCTGGTGGCAAAGCCACGTGCAAGTCCCAGCACATTTAGAGCCAAAGGCTATGGCTGTAAGCTTGACCTGATGGTCCGAACCTGTGGTGCCACGTGGCTGAGTGATGTGGGCTGTGGGAGGTGCAGCAAGAAATCAAAGCTTGATCTGGTGCATGTGATTGAGGAGATTCAAAACCCAAGAGAAGGTTCTAAACATCGTGACCACGCCCTTACTTTGCCTCGTGGAATCTGGGTATAAAATAAAGACTTGGTTTGCATAAGGTAGCGCTCATATTTTGTTATAGCAGCCAGAATGGACTAAGACAGTGGTCGGCAAACTCATCCATCAACAGAGCCAAATAGCAACAGTACAACAACTGAAATTTCTTCGCAGAGTCAAATATTTTAAACTTAAACTCTTCTAACACCACTTCTTCAAAACAGACTCACCCAGGCCGTGGTATCTTGTGGAAGAGCCACACTCAAGGGGCCAAAGAGCCGCAAGTGGCTCGAGAGCTGCAGTTTGATGACCACTGGACTAAGACAAGGGTCTAGAACAGACTTTTGAAAAAATATCCCTTATGAAGTCTAAATTCCATAATTATAATCTGTGGCAAATTTAACTAGGACATTACTTGGAATACTTATACTTTATTTATTCCAGGCTCTCTGGTGCCTAGCCCAGAGCCAGTGAACCTAAGAGATGTGTAAAATATAATTAACAGATGAATGAATAATCATTACAAGTATAAATGTGTCCTAAGCATCATTAGAATTTTTGACAAAAGGAAGGAAACTTTCACTATGCATGCTGCTTCTTTCTTTTTCTACAATTAAAATGAAATCAGAAGATAGCTATTTGTAAATTTTGAGTTTTAGTCAGATCAATTATTATTTTTAATACATAGAACTTGAATACTGTGATAAAAAATTAGAACACATTTACACATTCTCTTAAGAAGTGTTAATAGTATCGCTATGTCTAGGGAAATTTTAATTTTGCATCCTAAACCAACTCTTTCATAATTAGTCATAAATACTCATTTCATAAATATTCTTAGAGAGAAAAAAGAAGGAGAGACAGAATCCTTGCCTTTAAAACCTCCTTCTCTAGTGGCGAGTCTAGATAACACGCAGCCCTGCAGTCTCATCAGTCCCTAGGTCTGGACATCATCACTTCCAGGCATATGCTCGCATCAATAAGTGCGGTTTGTGCATAAGTAGGTCTCAGCCACGAGATGCTCCATCTCCGAAGCTCTCACTGCACAGGAACTGGGCTAATTTTAGCAGCAGCCTAAACATAAACTCATTTGCCAATGAGAAAAAGATCTGTAGACTTATAAATAGCTTACTCCTCAGGAAATATTTTAAATAGAAAGTTCTAGCACTATTATACAGGCGTATTTGCATAGGATTAAATTGTAGGATCGTTTAGAGGGGCAGTTTGCTGCACTGGAAAGATATGGCTTAACGTTTCTGGTTCTGCCGCTTCCCAGAAATATGACCTTGGCAAGTCACCCAAAGTCCTGGAACCCTAGTTTTCTTATCCAAACAAGGGAGAAATGATAGGCAGCTTTAGTGGTTATTAGGAAAGTTGGATAAGAAAATGTCAGTGCGGAGCATCTGCTTTGGTGGCTGGGACGGAGCGGCCCACAGCGGCACAGGTCCTCTCGGTACGGCCACTGCCCATAGTGGACTCTCCTCTTGCTTGTAGCGGCCGCAGTGTTACCATCTTCCCTGGAACCACTACAAGCAAATCCCAAAGTCAGGCCCCTGCTTCACCAAACCCCAAGGAGGCTACTGTGAGCTTGGTACAGGCGGTTCGCAAATTAAACATGTCCCGGATGGAAGTTTCAGAGGGAGGACAGCTGGTCAGCATGAGAACTTGCAACATGAGCCCCTGAGTGACTGAGATGGCTTTTTCTTGAGGATGGGGGGGGGGTGTCTGTCATCTACAGTAAGAGCTGATCTCCTGGAAATGACCCACAGGCTTAGTGAGCTCAGAGACAGGACTGACACCTGTTGACACAGGAAGGGTTTAGCAAGGACTTCACAACGACGAGGCTAGTGCAAGTCACCCAGGAGTGCATGTTGTTGGTGAGTGAGGGGGGTTGGGGAGGGATGAGGAAGCGAGGTGAGTCTCGGCAGAAGAACCGGCCGGGAAAAAGGAAAGGCCCCAAGGGAAGGCAGATCAGCAGAGAGGAAGGTAGCAAGACTCAAGAGGTCTGCTGTGCTTGTGTTATGACACGCTTAGGAACATAGGATACAGGCTTAGGAACATAGGACACAGGCTTAGGAAATTACACCACAAGTTTAGGAGCACAGGCCACAGGAGTAGGAACATAAAAACAGGCGTAGGACCATGGGACACAGGCGTAGGAACACGGGCCACAGGCATAGGAACACGGGCCACAGGCGTAGGAACACGGGCCACAGGCTTAGGAACATGGGCCACAGGCGTAGGAACACGGGCCACAGGCTTAGGAACACGAGCCACAGGCTTAGGAACATGGGCCACAGGCGTAGGAACACGGGCCACAGGCTTAGGAACACGAGCCACAGGCTTAGGAACATGGGACACAGGCGTAGGAACACGGGCCACAGGAGTAGGAACACGGGCCACAGGCTTAGGAACATGGGCCACAGGCTTAGGAACACGGGCCACAGGCGTAGGAACACGGGCCACAGGCTTAGGAACATGGGCCACAGGCGTAGGAACATGGGACACAGGTGCGGGAACATGGGACACAGAAGTAGGAACATGGGCCACAGGCACAGGAGCATGGGACACAGGTGTGGGAACACAGGCCACAGATTTTGCTCGGCAGCTGATGGGGAGCCCTCACTGGCTGCGAGACCAGCGGGCAGTGGGCATTAGGTGAGACTGGCCTGTCAGTTAGGCACCTCTGATGTCCCAGACACTTCCCCGTGTTGTTTTCTGCATGTTGTTTTATGTCTCACCTCAGACTACACCTATCTTTTCAGGCGGTGAGTGCGAGGTTCAGAGAGTTTAAGTAACTTACTCTAAAGATCAGACCTTCTTAAATTAAGCAAATGCATGCAAAGCGCAAGAGCATATTTAAAATATTAATTTCAGAACAAACCGTGAAAGAATGGAGATGATAAGATCTGAACGTAAATGAGGAAAGTGATTTCGGCAGCAATGTTTTCCAAGGAAAAGAGAGGAAGAACAATGGAAAGAGGGGATTTGTGTTCAGAGCAAGGCCATTGGAGATTCTGGCAAGATCTAATACAGTATGTTCTGGAAGGACCCAGGCTTGTTAATAATAAACACTGGCCTCTGCGTTTGAAAGCTAGTTGATGACTTCATTACACAAGAGACCGTTGAACAAGGTAGTTAGTGCTCAGCTCAGAAACCGGACTGGATTTCAGTGCTCACCCATCTTAATTCAGTGTGGGCAGGCTGTCTACCCCGCTGGGGCCTATGTGACTCATCTTTAAAAAGAAGACAGTAACAGTACCCTGTCGTGCGTGGGGTTGCTTCAGCACGAAGTGACGTCTGTGTGTGCGCATCCCAGTGTTGGAGGACTTCAGCACCACCAGCCAGCGTTGCCGTGTGCCTTGCTCCTGTTCACCAATCGTGTACTGAGATATTCTCTACCGTGTGCCACGCACGGGGCAGGTTTCCAGGGACATAAAGAGGGGTAACACATGATTTCTGCCTTTTAAACGCATTCGCTGTCCCCCACATTATGCGATGCGAGTCAGCAGAAGTGCTGTTGACTAGTTAGGTCAAAGCGCTTTCCTGGGCCGTGCGGGCACCAGGGGTTTAACCTCTCTTCACCATGCTGCTCGTTTGTGTGATGAACACGTCCACTGCTCCAGGAGGGCATTTAGATCTGTGCCGCCGAGTTATCTTTATGAGGTGCTCTCCTCGGCCCCCGGGAAACATCACGGACTTAGCGAGGTCATTTCAGCAGTCTCCTCCTGCGTCTGTGCGCCAAAGCCGCAGGAGTGGGCTGTGTGTGCCACTGACTCAGGGCTCTCTCCCTCGCTAACTCATTAGACGGATGGGAGATGCAGTATCTATGATTCATGGGTGTATTTCTCTTCCCAAGAGTAGTTTTTTAAAAAAAATATATTTTATTGATTATTTACAGAGAGGAAGGGAGAGGGATAGAGAGTTAGAAACGTCGATGAGAGAGACATCAGCTGCCTCCTGCACACTCCCCCCCCCCCCACTGGGGATGTGCCCGCAACCAAGGTACATGCCCTTGACCAGAATCGAACCTGGGACCTTTCAGTCCACAGGCTGATGCTCTAGCCACTGAGCCAAACCGGTTTCGGCCCAAGACTCTTTTTTTCAAACAGTTGCCTTTCTCAAGCCTTATTTTTTTTGTAAGCTGGAGAGAAATGTTAAAAATCAGAATGTTCAGTGGCTGGACCAACCTATGCAAGATGTGTGTTGAGAACATCGGTTATTCACTGCTTCTTAAACCACACCACGAAGTTGCTCCTCCCTGCATTTCCTAATTTTCGGCAATGCAGGGGTTCAAGCAATTCTGCTCAGAATGCCTTTCCACACTGTTACAGGGTTCTCAGCTAGGCATCGAGGTTTAACAGTAGCAACGGATGAAGACTGTTGGTAGGAGGGACACCAGGTCCTCCTGCGTGTGCCTACAACACACCGACATGGACAGGTGCGTGAGCCGTCAGAGTGGCCTCCGAGACAAGGCTGGAGAGAGACACGTCCACATAAATAAATGAGAAGAAGGGAAGGCAAGGCACATGCATTGAAAATAACCGAGTGAAGTGAAAAGCCACCTTTGTGCAAAGGAAGCCCATGAGTGTGAGGGGATTGTTGGGACAGCGGTGAACTGTTTACTGTCAACAAAGACAGACCCTGGCATCCTGACTGCCTTGCCTTCCACAGAGCCAGTGTGTGTGAGGGCAAAGTGGGATGTCCAGATCACCGGGTGTTAAGCAGCGAACCACCACCACTGGCAGGGAGCGGCCGGGTCCACATTGAAAGAGATCAGAAGCACTAGATGTAAGGGTGGCACACAGAAGTCTAATATGTGAATATTAATAAAGAGAATATCCGCCAGGCTGGCGTGGCTCAGGGGTTGAGCATCGACTTATGAACCAGGAAATTGCTGGTTTAATTCCCAGTCAGGGCACATGCCCAGGTTGTGGGCTCATTCCCCAGTAGGAGGCAGCTGATAAATGCTTCTCTCTCATCATTGATGCTTCTATCTCTCTCTTCCTCTACTTTCCTCTGAAATCAATAATATATATATGTGTGTGTGTGTGTGTGTGTGTGTGTGTGTGTGTATATATATATATATATATTTTTTTTTTTTTTTAAAGAAAATATCCTACTTGGTATGCATTTGAAAATTTAAAAAATCTCATCAATGTGATAAGCAACTTTGGAGAATCAACAATTATTAACAGCAGCAAATTAACACTACAGCATTGCACAGCTTAGAACAATGGTCGGCAAACTGCGCCTCGTGAGTCACATGCCACTTGTGAGTCAAGGTTTGCCACTCTATGGACTAATGAGTTTGTGACCACTGACCTAGACTCTCAATTCCAATAATTACAGGCTGTTGTGTTCCTTGTGATTAAGCCCCTACCAATGGTTGGCAAACTCATTAGTCAACAGAGCCGCAGTTTGCCGATCACTGGCTTAGAATATGGCTTTCAATGCATTGCGTTAAGTATTTTTTCAGTGTAAAGAAACCTAACTTTACCTTTAACTTTTAATTTATTTTCTGAAACTCTTATTTTCCTTGGAAGAAACACGTGACCCCCGTTCTCTTTTCTTGGATCAAACCACGACAGTATATATTTAAAACATGGAATTTAACCCAGAGAAATGGTTACAGATGATGGAAAGATTGAGAGGCTAAACTGGGAAGAGGGAATCACCTGGATGGGGATTGGCAGCAGCAGGAAGACAAAGGCACAGCCACCCGCAGGTCTCAAGGGACAAAGGGAAGAGGTGCTGTTACTGGAGCTCAGAGTTCAAGGTCACAGGGGCCAGATCCCCTGGAACCAAAGTAGGAGCAGGTCAAGGAATGGAAGCGGAGGTCTGAACAGGTCCAGACCAGCACAACAGCTAAACATTGAGTTAAGTAAATACGTTCTCCATTCTCATTTCTCCGCCAGGGTAATGTTACTCGAGGGCCAGTGGTTCTCAACCTTTCTAATTCTGTGACTCTGTAATACAGTTATTCATGTGGTGGTGACCCCCAACCATAACATTATCTTCGTTGCTACTTCATCACTGTAATTTTGCTACTGTTATGAATCGTAATGTAAATACCTGTGTTTTCTGAGGGTCTCGACCCACAGGTTGAGAACCGCTGCTGTAGAGCCTAAGACCATAGGAAAATGACAGTGATGAAGTAGCACAAAAATAATGTTATGGTTCAGGAGCTGTATTAAAGGGTCGCGGCATTAGTGAGGTTGGGAACCAGCACGCCAGCAAATTGATTTACTGAGGTTCGGAAAGGGCACTCAACTTAGCGCCTGAGAACTGCATTCTACCCACATCTTGCGCATACATGAAATCACCGACTTAGTTCCACACACCATCCCCGTAAACCCGATTTACACACCCTCAAGATGATTATCCATCGTCATTTTGAAGATGCCCAAAGCAGAAAGGAAGCGTCACTGTCTTTTGGATTCGATTTAGACGGCGGTGGACATGCGGGCAGTGACACTGTTGGATTCAGAATTGTGATCAGAGGTATGGTCTGATGTTCTAGAAATCGCCCTTCTTCCAGTAGCCACTGCGGCCACCCTTTAAAGCCGCACTCCGGGGCGGGTGGAAAGACACACGGCTTCCTCGATGAGCCGATACTCTGACCCTCCAGCCCCGCCCCCCCTCCCCCGCTCTGCTGTGCAAAGACGGGCATCTGCAGACGAACTGCAAAGCGCCCAATCGCAGGCTCTCGTCTAGAAAACTCCGAAGGGGAATTGTGTCTGACGAGGTAAAAAGCACTTCTCCGTCCCTTGTATGGCCGGGCCAAACAAAGCTGGCTATGCACACATATGCGCACGTGTGTGTGCTTCACGGTACACAGCAGTTAGAGACCGCCCCCAACCTCAGCCATGCCCGGCTTGAATGTAAGCATGACCCCACCTCCCTGCCCTCCAGGGCAGCCTCCGAAATGCCAGCCTCTCCCACACGCAGACTGGCTAATGACTCCACTGCCATCACCCCGTCACATTTTCCTCTAGTTCATGCCGTTAAAACACGGTCCTGTCTCCTTCTGGCTTATTACTCTGATATGAGATACGCTAATAAATTTAAAAAATGAGATGACCTTTAGCACAGAACGCGGTAGGATGGCATTTGCTCAATAGAGACCGGGAAGTGAAGGCAAGGCCATCGCTATGCCTCGCCCACCAGAGTTCACTTGGTGGTTGAAGATGCAAAATAAATAAAAGGCGACAAATTACGGCTTTCGCTGTCTGGCACTTCATTAAAAGCACAAAATGTTGATCAGATTTAATCCTATTTTTCTTTCCAGACAATGAGAGAAGCACTTCAAGGAGAAATAGTGCCATGTCCTTAGATGCTGTCGCAGACACTCACCTAAACTTCAGTGGAGAAACAGCATGAACTTTTCAAAACCATCTGTTCTCTGGGACGGCACGTGGCTATGGCATTGACGGACTCCCCATGCACTTCCTCCAGCGGACGGCAGATCCTATCGGCCTGCAAGAAGAGAGAGAGACTTTTACTCACCTAAGCGGCGCGTACTTACATGTTTATTACAGAGGCAGGGAGCCAGGACAGGCCTCCCCAGGGCCAATGGCATTTTACAGGTTTTCTCACACGCTAATAATGATCTGTAATACAGTGGTACCTCGAGATATGAGTTTAACTCGTCCCGTAATCTTGAGGCTTGGGAAACTATGAGATGCTTGAGTTTCGGTAAACTGGTGGGTCGTGTGTAGCCGGCCGATCCTTGCGATGACTCCTATCTCAACTGTTGCTCGTATTTCAAAGCAAAAATCGCTCGCTCGACTGCTCGTATCTCAAAAATGTCGTATGTTAGGGCACTCGTATCTCGAGGTACCACTGTATTCAACGTAGAGCCTTGGTTTTCATTACAAGCCAGTCGGAGAAAGACGAGTATCACACAATCTCACTCATATGGGGAATCTAATGAACAACATAAACTGAGGATCAAAAAATAGATGCAGAGACACAGAAGCGTGGAATCGACTGTCAGATCTCAGAGGGAGGGTGGGGGTGAGGGGTGGGGGTGAGTGGGAAGAGATCAAAGGCCATGTCTGCATGTATGCACAACCCATGGACATAGACAACAGGATGGGGACGGCCTAGAGTGGGGGTGGAGTGGGGAGAGGCTGGTTAAATGCAGTCCATGGGTGAAAAAGGAGACATATGTAATACTTTCAACAATAAAGGTTCTACAAAAATACTTAGAAAAAAAGACGTTTGTGCAAGAAGTTGTTTTATAGATGAGGATGATGAGGTGGGGGATAGTGAAGTGGGGGTGTGGGGGAGGGGGGTAGTGATGTGCAAGATCAAGCAGCTCATTAGTTAGTAACAGACCTTAGCATGGTGGCCTTGAATCCTGGGCCCTAAACCTAGCTTCACTAAACACCCCGAAACAGAAAAAGATGAGCTCTTCCTTGTTTTCCAAGTAGGCCATTTCCTGGAATAGTGTGTCACCGTCATTTCCACGAAAGCCAAGGAAATTACAGTTGAGTCATAGTGTCCTAGACCGGCACCTTCTCTACTGGTTTCGGCTCCGGCAGTTGTAAGTAGGTATAAACCTGAAATTGTGTAATGATCCCCAGGATTTATGATGTGTGTATTAATAGCACGAAGAGTAAATAGTTCAGAAAATGGCCTGTTGATGATTCTTAATGAAGCAGAACGATTGGACAAGCTGCTGGCTTCTGAAAAGACGCGCCTGCGACAACACAAGGAGATTGGCTCTGGATTTCACTTCCCAGAGCTGACGACTTCCTGTCCCTCTGACCAGCTCCCCGCCATTCTCTCTCATTCTCTCTTCCTCCACCCTTTCCCCTTCCCTTCTTATCAACACACAGGCTGGCAGTTACTATCCCAGGGGCGAGGTGGCTGGAAGCAGCAGAGATTTGAAGCTCAGAAACTCCCATGTTAAGATGAAGGAGAAAAGTGGGGAGCAGGGGAGATCCCAAAAAATAAAGGGGAGAAGGCAGTGGATAGCATGGGGGTGAAGGGAGGGACAGAGGAGCCTCGCTCTGCACCTGATGAAGGGTACAGGTGCCCCTGATTCGATCTCCACCCTGTGCTTTCCTCCCCCAAGTGTTTTCTAGAACCCAGGTTGCTAAAATGATTACCATCATGCCCTAGCTGGCTCGGCTCAGTGGCTAGAGCGTCAGCCTGCGGACTGAAAGGTCCCAGGTTCGATTCTGGCCAAGGGCATATGCCTGGGTTGTGGGTTTGATCCCCAATGGGGGGCATGCGGGAGGTAGCCTATTTCTCTATTCTTCTCCCCTCCTCTCTGAAATCCATAAAGAAATATATTTAAAATGATTACAATCATTATTTAGCTTCCATGCTTTCAGGCATCCTATGATTTTAGATTCAAAGAGAAAATTCTATTCCATAATCCCCCCTGCCTCTAACCCAGGTTCTCAGGTGGATTCACTATTGCATGCGATTTATTTAACGGCAGATAAAGAAAATGTCATGACGTGATTAATCCTTGTTCCGCCATGTTAGAATTCAACCGTCTCTCCCTGCACGTAGGTTCTAAGTACACTCATGCATTTGGCATTCTTTGAATTAGAACTACTATTGGAACAGTAGTACCTCTAGCTTCTTAAAATACATGCAACTTTTTTAAAAAATTAAGGCTCAGAGAAATTACATTTATGCTTCTGGGAATAAGTTAGATATTAAAAACATAACCCTCCCTCTCATAAATGTAGTTCTCCAAGCCACAGCATCAAAAAATAAACGGAAATTTCACACAATATCATAGGTACTTTAAGACCACATATACAGTTTACACATATAGATGAAAATCCAGCTATATCTCTATATAAAAGTATAATATGCAAATCAACTGGATGATGGAATGACTGGTTGGCTATGACATGCACTGACCACCAGGGGGCCTGCTGGCCAACCTCTCAGTCCCTCCCCCTGGCTGGTAGGCTCTGATCGCCCTATGGTGAATGGAGAACCAGGGTTTGGTGGTGGTGAATGTGGGTGATGCCCGGGCCCTGATCACCCCACCAGCTGCCCCACACAGAGGGTGACCAGCAGTGGCAGCGGGGGGAGGGGCCAGCTGCCAACACCTGGGGAAGATTGGCTTTGATCATAGGCCAGGCCTAGGGACCCTACCCGTGCACAAATTTCGTGCACTGGGCCTCTAGTCTAGCAATAAAGAGACACTGGAGATACTCTTTGGTAATGGCCTCTTCAAATGATGCTACTGGCTGTTGCTCCTCTACCTGGCAGTTGTTAGAAGGATGTTTTGCCTTCAATTTTTCCTGCAGTCCCTGGTCATCCCAGACTGCAGTAGACTCAGACAGAGACACGGGGTTCAAGTCCCCCACAGGGGGCTCAGGTTGTGCACCTTCACTCGGACCTGTGACTCCAGTAAAAGTTACAACTTGGACGACATCTTCCCTGTGAGCTGGCTTCAGTTTCTGCTGTTTCTTCTCCACCAACAAGTGGCGGTCCAGCCTGCTTCTCACGGGCTCTGACCAAAAGCAGCCATCTGATTGGCAGGCAGCTCCACCCACCCCTCTTGGCGTCTGTCCCCTGGAGCAGGCAGAGCTGAATCGCGTCCATTATTCCTTTCACTCTCGAGCCTCCCAAAGTGCCACCGACTTAAAAGCATATCAACCCCACTTCCCCCTCTTGCTGCGGCCCTGGACACGTGCAAAGCCAATGTCTCACGTGAACAGTGAGCATGAACAGAAGCACTTTCCCTCTCTTTAAATTCTTCTTTAAATTCCCCACCAGCCGTCACATTCTGGTTTGACTAACATGTGACTAGCTATTCATTTAGTGTCATGGGGTGTCTCCTTTATCTAGCTTCCTAAAGAGCTTTCCGTTCGGGGTCCCGGCTAGAGCTAGGCGTATCTTTTTTTTTTTTTTTAAT